>CATIWF010094416.1:0-25975 GCA_949630135.1 Balakata baccata | reverse complement strand
AGAAAATGGAAAACCAATCTGAGGCCTGTGTAGCACACAGTTTCTTTAAGACAAATTCGCCTCCTACACGGGTGTTTAGGATAACCGGCTTTTGTCTCCCAGAATACAACAGATTCCAAGTAGTTGTTGAACACACAACACTTACTTACAGCGAACTTTGCTTTGCCACAACCTCTATCACTTGAGATGAAGAAGGAGAAGAAAAAAAGAAACAATTAAAGTATGTTCTATTCAACCACTTGAAAATTCAAGCCTAAACCACCTATTTATACTAGATGGAGGAGACAATGGATTAATTGGGATTAATTTCCTTTAAAGGCTGTCAATAATGTCTTTGTAACTTCAAATAATGGTGAAATTAATCTTTAAAACATCAGAAATTGACATTCCAAAAGACATGAAGCTCAAAGGTTCATTCTGGAACAGAATTCACACGATTGTGTGGATCTGCCTTATACTCCCCTGCAGGCAGAACGACACGACCATGTGGATCCACACAGGTGTGTCAGTGGCCTAGCCGTGTGGATCCACACGGAAGTGTCGAATCCACACGACCATGTGGATCCACACGGGCGTGGCAAAATGCCAACCGTGTGGATCAATACGGGAGTGTTGCCAAATTTTCCAGAAATAAAAAAAATAAATTGAAAAAATTGGGCTTGTTCAGGACCACGAGATTTTGGGCCGACATTCGTGTACGCCTGAGCGCGTGAGAGAGAGCCTTCCATTCTACTTTTCTTACCCATGTAAGAAAGCATTTCTATATATAAACACAAATCCAACTTCAATTCTTAGTGATGTGAGACAAATTCCCACTCACTTTTCACCTTTAAATCTCCTTATCATGGAGCTTAATTTGAGCTTTAATTTCTATTCACACATTTTCCATTTTGAGCATATGAATACATTAATTCATAGTCCTCATGTCAAGGAACATATATCCGGGTCTTTTTCCCAAAACCGAGTTGTGGGACCCGCCCGAATAATCCTCTCAAAATGGCTCATAATCACATTTTTTCCAACAATTTTCTTTATGAATTTTTCTTATCTTTTATTCTCTACCAGAACGAGCACTTCAATGAATGATTGTCGCAATCTCTGGCTCGGCCACAACTGTAATCTGCACCCACCCCAGTCCTCCCTGCTGTCGACAGCAAATCAGCCACTTCCTTCCACACTACTCCATCACTAGTATGAACTAGTAGTCACAATGTACATTGGCTCATTTCAAGGTATATGTTAAAAAAAATCAAATGGTTTATGAATGTGTGTTTTGATTAATGAATGATTGCTTATCATTATTTGGAAAATCGAACAAATGGGGAATCATAAAGATCTAACCACATAAAGACATTGACGAAATGAAATTTGTTAATAGATTCTGATTGGCAAGGATATGGTTCTTCCTCTCTCACAAATGAAGAAAACTCATTGCATTGGATAATTTGGGAGGCTTAAATTTCATCTTTTTCAATCATCACCGTATCAGGGTATTATAGGGATGTCCTTATGTTGTTCGTACTCATACACATACAATTAAATAATAATTATAGTGTTGCAAAATTTGGACTCATCGTTAATAATAAAATTAAAATTGTGTAGAATTTCGTATTCTATAACACAAATATAATCTGCATATAATAAATATATAACTTGGTATGTGTGGCAGAAACAAATTGAATTGTCATACATGTATAGGAATTTTTATCATATACCACCAATATAACCTTAGATAACATACATATAACATTCAAACAATATCACTATTATTTGGCAGCTAAATATTCCAACACATTTCTTTATTTGAATATATTATATCTTTTAAAAAAATATTATATACCTTAATATTGAATCAATACATGATTAAAATACATTCTTTATGTTCATTTGGTGTTACAAAATTTAGTTTCATTATTAAAAATAAAATAAATTTATGCAATATTTTGTATATGATAACATATAACTCGGTATGTGTGAACGGAAATTATTCATTATTAACATTAATTATGAATAATTTTCGTTCATATATAACCTGTATATAGCAAGAAAATGACAAATAAAAAATGCATATGATAGTTATTCTCAGTTATTTTAAATAAATTTACACAATTAATGATTCATTGATTTTAGGAATTTAAATTAATCAATATTTTAATTTAGGTAACTATTAATTATATTCAAAAAGTGTAAATGAGTATTATGAAAAAACAAAAACTTTGAGAATGAACTATCTTTTAAGTTACAGTTATAAATGGTAATTACACAATAATACAGGGATTTGTGTCAAAAATTCTAATTTATTTGTAAAGTTATTTCAAATTTAATGTAAAAAATTGATATATATATATATATATATATATTCATTAGAAGGCTCAACAGGTTGTAGACTACACAATAGGAGATAATCATCCATTTGCACACAACATAAAAATGTTAAACTCACATCGGTATTGATAGATGGTGGCAAGAATACAATATATCTATTATTTGTATCCATATTCTTTTAGAAAATGTGTACATATAAAAAATAAATAAATTAACTTCTAAATTCAAATTTAAAAGTAATTTATGAAGTGAATCATTAATTTTTATGAAATTTAATTAAATAAAACACAACTTTTCTAAACAAAATTTTATGTGTAAATGAATTTAATTCATACCAAACATTAGCTTGGTGAGCTTAGGTCTTCAACAGAAAATAACATATTCCTTCCAATGATCTTATAGCATTAGGAAATGCTTAAATACAATTATAGATCAATAACAAATTTTGAGTATAAAACTAGGATTTAAAAATTAAAATTTTATAAAAATTATGAATATAATGAATAAATAGTAACTTTTTTCATTAAGAGATCTAGTAGATTGTAGATTATACAATAAGAATAGACATTCTTTATACTTACTATAAAGATGATAAACTCGTACAGTATTAGTGGATGGTGGTCGAAAGACTTAAACTTTAGATTTTTTCTAATTTTTGCAAGTGAAAATACATATCTCTTAATTACTAAATAAATAGTGATTTTAAAATTAAATTATATGAAATAAAAATATCAAGACACTATTTGATAATACCAAATTAGATTATAATATAGTTTGACAATAAAGATAACTTAGTTTCACTAATAATTGGTAAACTAGCCTATTTGGAAAAAAAAAGTATAATTAGCTTTCAAAAAATAGTAAATTATAATTTTCCTTTTCATTTATACTCCTGTTATTTCTATCAAATGACATGCTATATTGAGATGAGATATTTAATATAATTTTTATAATATATAATATGCATATGTATTGTATAATTTATTTGTATTATGTATTTAAATATATTTTTATAATATTTTTTATTAATATAAATATATTCTTTTATGTGATTTTATATTTTTTAACTAATTTTATAAAATATTTTTAATTAAATCCGTTAACTAAATTATCAACTACTAAATTATCGGCTATAATTAAATTATCACTAAGACCTAAATCATATTTTTATATGAGCTAATTTTACTAAACAAGACCACAAGATGAAAGTGGGATGGCCAGGGAACGTAATAATAGTGTTAGCCTTTTCCTATACTTTTTATTTCACCATACTCAATTGCCCACTGCTTCATGCAAATTATATTGTTAACTACAATTTATATTTCAATATGAACCAAATACGAGTACAAGAAATAATAAAAATACAGTAATAATTTTATAAATAAAATAAACTTACACAAATTCATTTATTGATATAAGTTCATTAGTTTATCAATAAAAGGTTCATTAATTTATTAATAAATGTTTATTTTATTTTAAAACAAAATCAACAGTTATTTTGTATTTTTTTATATTTTCAAATGCTATTTGTTTCAATTTTTTTATTTTTCTAGTATATTTTGTTTCAATTTTTTTATTATATTTTGAATTTCTTTTAAGAGAATTCAATGAATTCATATTTACAAATCAAAACAAAAAAAATCTATTAAATTAAGTACGCAGAAATAAAATGAATATGTATTAATATAGCAAATGAATCTTTATTAATAAACTAATGAACCTTTACTTTATTTATAATGAATAGTTTTCAATAAACTAATAAACTCTATTTCGTAATGAGCATTCATTTTTATAACTAATAAACAATTTTCAATAAACTAATAAACTGAAAAGATTTATTATGAATGGACATTTCAATTCATAAAAAAAAATTCATTGCGAATTGTTAGAAAGATGGTGCACTAAGAAGGGGGGTTGAATTGGTGGCAAATAGAAATTCTCGGCTTAATAGATTTCTTTAAGTGTTTGAGCAATATGTAAATAAAATATAGAAAGTAAAGGAGCAAGAGAAGATTGCACACAAAGATTTATAGAGGTTTGGGTGCTAACAAACCCTAGTACTATCCTCAACCGCAATTGGGAGTCTACTATCTCAACTTGAGATTATAAGAGAGTTTTCTAACTCACTCACAACTAGAGAGTTTTTCTAATTCACCCACAACTAAGTGTTTTCTCAAGACTCACACCGAACCCAGAATCCATTGTGTTTTAATGGCTTACACAATAATCAATTCATTGTATTTTGAACATGCTTACACACAACCCAAAAAAGAGTTTTTTTCATTAGAATCACTCTTACAACCTATACTCAAGTGTTTAAGGTTAACACTTCAACCTTTTTACAAAACAAGTTGGAAAATAAAATTACAAGACTTTTGGCACGCTTAAAATTAAATTCTTATATTCTAAGGCCTTTTGGAGGTCTATTTATAATGTTTACCTTTCAATTTAACCATTACATATGGTGCCAAAATTATTTTTAATGTTAAAAAAAGATTGACTAAAAGTCGTTTGGTAGAGACAGTTTACCAGTCGGAAAATTATATTTCTTGGTTGGAAAATTCATATATCTATTGGAACCTCATACGTGGCAGCCTTAGATTTGTCCTTTTCTTTAACAGCCTTTTAATGACCAGTCTCCGTCAAATTTTCTGGTCGGCAAATTAACTGTCCCAGTCTGCTTTTGCTACTAGAAGTTTTGAGCATCAGAGAGCAATATTTTTTCGATCAGGACATGTATTTTTCCGGTTTGTACTTAAGTCCCGGTCGGGAGATACTATCCTGGTTGGGAGTTATGTGTCTCTAGGAAATGTTTGATTTGTTTAATAGGCAAATCAAATCCAATTGATTTGAAACTTTGTACATTTTCAAAACAATATTAGATGAAGACATTAATAGCATTTAATTTGATTGTCAAAATCAAAATAGAGATTAATTACCCTGAGGTCAACACGAATAAAGTAAAAGTTCATTAGTTTACTAAAAATATTTATTACGAATAAACTGACAAGATCCATCAGTTTATTGAGAAATGCTCCTTAGTTATATAACTGAAAGTTCATTAGAAAACATAATTCATTAGTTTATTGGAAAATGTTCATTACAAATAAAGTAAATGTTCATTACAAATGAAGTAAATATTCAGTAGTTTATTAATAAATGTTCATTTCTTATTTTAATACAAATTCATTTTCTTCATCTGTGTACGTAATTTAATAGATTTTTTTTATATTTTATTGTGTAAGTATGAATTTATTGAATTTTTTTCAAAAAAACTCAAAACGTAACAAAAAAAAAAAAATTAAAACAAGATGTACAAAAAAACAAATTGAGACAAATAGCATATGAAAACGTAAAAAAATATAAAATAACTGTTAATTTTATTTTAAAATAAAATGAATATTTATTAATAAATTAATAAATCTTTTATGGCTAAACTAATAAATTTTTTACTAATAAACTAATAAATATATATAAATTTATTTTATTTTTAAAATTACTACTGTATTTTCGTTACTAATAAATGTGAACCGTACACTTCACATATCATTTGTGTCATTCACCGGCAAACAGCACGTGAGATCAGAAGATACGTATGTGTCCCAGTAAGGATATTTTGGGCATTTCATCGAGAAATCAGTTTTCCAAGGCCGACGGCCCAACTCTCCAATTTATATGTATCGAGAAGGTAAGTTAATCCACTTTACAGAACCAAAACCCTAAAATTGCATTCTCGCATTTTTTTTTTTCATTTTATCTCTGAAAAATCCGAAAGGATAAGAAAAGAAAAGGGGAAAATCACAACGGAAACTGTTTCTGTCTCAAAATCCTTATGTTTTTCCCTCTTGTACATTTGTTTTACATGTTTTCTTAGTTTTAGTTGCTTTTTGTTGATTTTGTTTACAGGAAGCAGAATCGCGTTATGAGGCATATTATTGGGTCTATTATTGTTGGGGGCTGAGATAAATCTTTATTTGGCGCGTCTTTGTGGTGGATTGTTCTGCTTTTTTGGTGCTTTTGATTCTACGTCTCTAATAGCGGGTTTTGTGTTGTGAATTAGGGTTTCATTTCATATTTCCTTGTATTCTGAGCCTTTGGGTGCTTCACGCTGCCAATCGAAAATACGGTAAGTTAGAGCTTCTTTTTATTTTATTTATTTTGTGTGCGCGGGGGTGGGGGGGAATGGGGGGGTTTCATTTTGTATGCATGTTGTCTTTCTTGGTTTGTGAATTAGGATTTTCTTTTGCTGCTTTTGCAATGGCTCAGCATTTTGTTTTATGGAAATTCTCTTGCTTTCGCTGTTTAATTCTGTTCTTATTCGCATTTGATCATTGTTTTGAATCTGGGTAAGTAGAGATTTGTTAATTGTAGTGGCACTGTTGGATTTGGGAGATTAATTGTTAGTTAATTTGGTTAGAACTATTTTTTTTTAGCTTTTCTTATTTTTGGCCGATGAAGTTCAATTTTATTGCCAGAGAATAAATGCAATCTATTTGTTTCCTGATTGTGTACTGGTATGCTAGTATGCATCTTCCATTTTAATGATTTTGAAGTAAAACTTAAAATACTTGTTTTGTGCTGATCAGTATATTATTTCCTTTTTGTAATTGTCTTTGCAATTTCAATGAATTATATATATATATAGTATAGTAGAATTTGTTTTTGTACTTTATGATAATTGGTATTGCAATGTTATGCTTATTTATTTATTTTTATTTCATTTTCTGGATAATTGAATGTTTTTATACTAGCCAATCTGTACAGTCTGGAAAACTAATTTGTTATCAGTATTGGGTGTGCATTTATCTTTAACTCTTACCATATTTTTTACGTTTTACTATGAGATTTCTAGTGGTTGATTGCTTGTTGACTTTTTATATCTTGTTAAGGATTGTGAAAGTGGTTTGAGTTGGAAAGGATGTCGTCAAAATATCCAATTCTTGACAACAAACCAATAGATCAGTGGAAGGTTACAGCGTTAAAGGAAGAACTAAAGAGGCGGAAATTGGCAATTAAAGGTTTGAAGGATGATTTGATAAAACGCTTAGATGAGGCACTTCGTATTGAGAGGGAAAATGATGGACTGGATGTGATGACTGGTACTGAATTGGTGGATAATGAGCCTAAAGATGGGATGGAAAATTCTGATGCAGTGACAGTTGTTACTGAAGCAGCCAAGATTGACATGAATGTTGCTGAAAAAATTGAGAATGCTGGTGACATTAATGTTAAGGTTGATATCAATAATACTGCTGCAGAAGTCATGGGTCAAGAGCCTATGGAAGGTGTTTATGTGGAAGGTGCTAATTCTTCTAGGGTCGAGGAAGAGATTGATATTCCTGCAGCTAGTGTGGAGACCAGGCCTGCAGCTTCTGAGAACGTGGCATCTGAAGTGATAGTGGCTGAGGAAGATGCACAAATTACTGAAACACAGGAAGTGAATGGGGATTCCAAGCTCCAGGTGAACAATGAGAATTCGAAGCCTGAGCTGGACAATGAGGATTCAAAATCCCAGCTGGACAGTGCGGACCCAAGGCCCCAGCTGGAGAATGAGGATTTGAGGTCTCTGCATGAGGATGTGACGCTTGACTCTTCTGCTCCAAACAACCAGGTATCTGAGGTCAGCCCTAATTTAGGGTTTCAAGTAAAATCTGATTCTATTTCTACTGATTCTGTGTCAATTAATGAAAAGATTGAAATAAAGGATAATATAATTACTGATAATGTCAAATTAGAACTAGATGTTATTAAGCCACAGATGGTGGAACCATCAACCAATAATGTTGTCCCAGTTGTTGGCGAATCATGTCCATTGGAAGTTGAAGAACCAAAAGAGAAAAAGATGGCATCTGTTGAAGAGAAAGATGACAGCAATGCTACAAATGCAGATATGAGCAAGAAAAATGATATTGTAGATGTGGGCTACTCAGAAAAGTTAAATTTAGACAGAAGTTCTGGTGATGACTCTATGGAAGAAGATTTTGTGGAGAGTAAGCAAATTGATTCAAAGTATAACTCTGATGATGTGGGAGATAAAATTGAGAAAAGTGAAATGCATATTGTGAAAGAGGAAAATCTTGTTGATGTTTCTGGTAACAACTTGTCTACTGATGAAAAGGAGATGCTTGTTGAGAATAAACCTCGTCCAGCTGTGCCTACTGAGAAAAGAAAACTTAATGGTGAGGATTGGTTGAGTTTTTATTTTCCTTTATGCACATGCAATGATTTGTGTTGTGCATTAGACATTGCACTGATGTTCCGTTAATCTTGTTTTGCTGTTAGAATATTGTTTACTAAAATGTTAAAAGCTTTATATTATACCAGTTGTAGCCATGTCTTCTGATAGTTATTTACTGGCAGGAAAGGATACTAGTTTTGAAAATTTTGCCTGCTTTATGACCAATGCAATTAGTATATTAAGTAATACTGTTATGCAAAAGTGTATTTATCTCTAAGCAGAAATGTACGAAACTATAAAATTTTATTGAATTTTCTTTTGCAGTTGAGCTAATTTAGCAACATATTTCAAATTTACGGTTGCATGTCCATATTGGTACATATTGGTTTAGAAGGAGATTATTTGGATTCTTCTTGTAGTTGGCAGCAACCTTATTTTCTCTTTGGAGAGAAAAAAAATTGCATGATTATTTGAGGTCTCAATCTCAACCAACTTTTTCCCTTTCATTCCTTTTAGAGATCTCTTGCCTAATAAGAGTAGAAGACTTCAATAACTGGCGTATTAACATCCCAGTTTAGAAATTGTGTCTTGCTAAGTACTTTATGTTTATACATGAGGTTGTGGTACCTGGAGCTGTGACACTTCCGAATATAATTGTGATTTATGCAACAAATTATTGATGGTGATCCCTGCTTTTGTAGCACACTCGTGTAGACAAATATTTGTTATTGAAGTTCAGGCTAGTTGTTTTTTTCTTTTCCTCTTATGCATCTATTTTTTGCATCTTGTTTTTCTTTTTTCCAACTTTTTTCTTGGATGAGTTTGCATTAAAATTCTTGACACCTGGAGTTGATTTTTTATAGATAGTAATTTATGGGCATATAATGAAACAGTTGCTAGTTTCTGTTAGTTTTTTCCCCTTAACTTGGACCATGTAGGCATGTGCTAAGGAATGTGACCTTTTAGTCTCTTGCTTTACGGTGGCTTCCTGGAATGCTGGAACCATAGCCTTCTTCCTAAAGTTCAATTTGTTTCAGGCAACGCCAAATTAATGTAGGATCTTTACAGGTTTCCTTTTATGTTTTTAGTTTTGTACAAGCAATTTGACACAGTTTAAGGGGCTCAAATAGGTGTTCTGTTTTCTTGGAACCCTAGCCTTCTTCCTACAATTCAATTTTTTTAGGCAATGCCAGATTAATGCAGGATCTTTATAGGTTTCCTTTTAACAATTTGTTGAAGTTGAAGGGGCTCAAATGGGTATTCTGTTTGCTTGACAGAAGTCCTTGGTCAAGGATGTCTACTGCTCTGTGTGTATTTTCAATTTGCTTTGAAAATTTACAAAATACTAGTTGTGCAAATTTTAAGTTCCAATTTGAATTCTTTTAAATGAATATTCAAATTTATGCATGTTTCTGTATGATTACGGGGTTTCTTATGTCTATTTGGAATTATGAGTTATTGGCAGATGCTGCAGATCAAAATGCTGTTGGCAGCACTGAGCCTTTGAAGAGGCAAAGGAGATGGAATTCTGAAAGCGTGAAGGTATCTGAACCACAAATCTCTAATCTTGCTCCTACCGCCACTCCTAAAGATGCATTTCAGCCTACTCTTTCAAAACGCAACTTCTCTCGTTCTGAATCCTCCGTTAGCAATGAGGATACTCCGAAGGAACGTGTTGGTGAGTTAAACTCCTTTTTAAATGGACATTTATATGTGTTCTTGAGAATATTTAAATTAACATTTACTGAATTTTGCTCTTTTTTTTTTTGGCAGTTCCACCATCTCAAAAACCTCCAACTAATTCTCTGAGAATTGATCGTTTTTTGCGCCCGTTTACTCTGAAGGCTGTCCAAGAACTTCTAGGCAAAACTGGGAGTGTTACCAGTTTCTGGATGGACCACATTAAAACCCATTGCTATGTCAGTGTAAGGCCTCTTTCTCTCCCTACCTTGCAGGCTTGCACACATACTCTTACAGAGTTTATGGGACACATAGGTGATGATTTAGTTGGGATATATTAAGTGGGAAGAATCTTTACCATTTTGTAAGCATTGAATGTGTTCGGCAATTGAATCACTTTATACTTAAAAACATGGGGATTTTCTCTGTTGATGCAGTACTTGTCTGTGGAAGAAGCCATAGAGACACGAAATGCTGTGTATAACCTGCAATGGCCTTCAAATGGTGGTCGTCTTTTGGTAGCTGAGTTTGTTGACCCGCAGGAGGTAAAAAGTAAATTGGAGGCTCCTCAGTCTCCAGCTGCGCCTGTCACTCCTGGTGCTTCTACTGTGCCATCTTTGCAGCCTCAGCCTTCGCCTCGTCAGCAGGTTTCTAGGCAGCAACTTCCACCTCCACCTTCCCTTCCACCTCCACCACCTCTAGCCAACCCACCCCTAGCCAAGGAACGGCTTGCTCATCTGCCACCTCCTCCACTCCCAGAGAAGCATGACCCTCCAATTGTTACTCTGGATGACCTCTTTCGGAAAACGAGAGCAACTCCTCGGATTTACTATCTTCCATTATCAGAAGAACAAGTTGCAGCAAAAATAGCAGAACGGGCCAAAAATGCCAAGTAGTGTTCAGCTACATCATACCTGCACAGCTGCTTTCAGGATTTACTTATGGGTTGGTCAGTAAGTTAGGTAACTAGTTAGATGGTATCACATAATTGCGTGTTTGCAGGTCTGCAGGTGTTGCGTGTGGAAGGATGTTGGGGCCAAGCAGAGGATCTGGTTCGTTGATGGATTGGGGTTTTCTGGAGACTCTGCCTTTTGTTTAGGCCTAGGTTGTTATTTAGTGGTAGAAACATTTTGAACTGAGAGCTCTGTATATGAGCGTATCCATCTGCCTATGATCAAAGTTTTTATTTTTATTTTTTCCTATTGAACAAGAATTACAGAATTTTAAAGTCTCACTGCAAACTTTAACTGGAACCAACTTCTTTCTGATGGTGATTTCTCTATTGAAATTTAAGTACATAGCAACGATCGGCCTGCATCTCCCTAATGATAGCATGATGCAACTCCCTAATGTTGATTCTTGGTGCACAGGGATACGGTGAAAAAATGTCACTCAAGCTGGGGCGCAAATCATCAATTTTGTTCTGAATGTCTTGTTTAAATTTTAATAGATTCTGCAGTTATTTATATAAAAATATTTTAAACACTGCTGCTTTTCTAAAGTGATATTCACATTTTTTTTTCACTCAAACTTGTTTCTTAAAAAAAATAAGAAAATTTTACCGCATCTTCCTAATTGCTTGAGGCAGTGGTGACAGCTTCAGGTCTATTTGATTTAACGGTGAGGGCGGTGGTTTCAGATCTGTTTTTCCTTCTTTAAAGTAACATTTTTCTTTTACTTGAGACTCTATAAAGTTTAGAAGATCCTTTCTAGAACTGGTAAAGATCGTAAACTAAATTAAACTAAGTAGAATTCATGTTCGTGTTGCCGTTGAGGGTTTAATTTAGGATGAAAATCATTAAAATTTTAATAGAATTATTATTATTATTAGGGGTATCAAAACGGGTTAGCGAATTATGTTAATGTCAACCCACTCTGATGACACGATTAGGGTTAATACGAATATTATCTATTTATTAATCAAGTTGACACGAACACGACACAAAAATTAAACGAGTTATATTAACACGACACGTTTAACTTTTGTGTCGTATTTTTATCATAAAATCCGACACAAACACGACTTAATTATGTTTTTGGGGTCATTTGATAGGACATAACAAGACACGATTATGCCTTTTTGGATATACGACCGACATGACACGAAAATGATATTTAAATATATATATATTTTTTGTAAAACGACATTGTTAACCTTGATTTTTTAATAAATTTACATGTGTTATAAATGAATTAGGTTGAGTTGACACGATATGACACAAACAAAATTAAACAGATTCGTGTGTCAACTAGTGACACGACCTTATTTGAGATTTGTCATAAACAGATCAATCCGTTTATGACAGGAACTGATATATGCTCCATACTAATCCATTAATTTTATGTATTTCGGTGTGTCGAATTCACATGTCATAACCTATTTTGACATCCCTATTTATAATGCTAATATAATAATTCTTTACACTAATTTGTTAATTTAAGTGAAAAATGTCATATTTTTACTTATAATTTTAAGATTAAATTTAAAATATTTATCAAATTAGTAATATAATTAGAAAAAGAAAATGTTGGAGAAACATATATTTAGTATTTTAAAACTTTATTAAAACTTAGTTTTTTTATTAAAAAATAATATTATACATAAATTGTTTTAAATTATCTTTGTTTTACAATTTTTAAAAGTAAACTTAAAGATATTATAATATTTTATTGGAATGTTCAGTGGTCCGTGAGCAATTCATCAGAGATAATGCTTCTTTTGCACTTACCGTAATAGTCTGTTTGGTTAATGAGACTGTTTATAGTTAATTCATAAAATTAGTCAATAATCTCATATTTAGTTTAAAAAATCAGATTTGACTTGGTAATTTCATCAGAGCTTATTAAATTCATAGAATTAGTCTTAACTAAAACTCATCTCTCCCATATTTTTACTCTTTCTTTTTTAATGGGATTAATAATTCCTGCAATTTATAATATATTATAAACTCTAAACTAACCTTAGTGTTTTACCTTTTTTCCTAAAAAATGGTCTTATTTTTTAGTTTTATTTCTCAATTGACTATACTAACGTTAACTCTACTTTTTATTAAGAAAAAGGGGTTTGAGATGGAGGTTCAAATTTATATAATTTTACCATTCTATTTTTTCTCCATTAAACTATATAGTCATTTTATTGAATTTTAAAATTTTTACCGTTAGTTAGAAAAAATATTCTCTTTTACTAAAAATGTACTAATTCAATATGTCAAACTTTAGAGGTATATGTCAAACTTATAAGGATATTAATATCATAGGTCAAACTTTAGATAGGTAAATAGCAGGAGTGGACATTTGATAATCCAGTTAATGAGTCGAAAAAAGATTTAGTAATTGAATACTGAATTCTTAAAAAAAAAACATTATCTATTACCAAATCAAATAAAAAATTTGGTTACCGATTACCAAATTCAAAATTCAGATAATTATCCGAATAATAAAAAATTTTACTGAATTTTTAAAATTTATTTAAATTTATCAAATTTCTTAACTTATTTAATTATAATAAAAGTATTATATAAATACAAATATTGCATAAATTAAAATACTGTAAAAGTAACATATTTTTTGAAGTAAAATAAAAAAAATATTTTTGACAAATACAAATATTATAATAAAATTCATTAAAATTTAAAATAAACCTAAAATTAAATACATAAATTCAGTAATAACCATGATAAATTACTGAATAATCGAATAACCAAAATAACTTAAATTTTACTATCGCTTAAATTTAATGGTTCGGTACGGTAATCCGAGATTACTAAACTATTGCACATCTTAGTAAATAATAATTTTCTTTTTGTCATTTCATCATGATATAACATCTTTATAATGAAAGGGCGTACTAGTTCAATAAGGTAAAACTAGGGATGACAACAGGTAGGGTATATGCGAAAAATGTCGTACCCGAATCCGAACCCGATTATATATACACTTACCCATACCCCGTTTCAAACCCGATTAATACTACTTGTTTAATTATCCGAATACATTTAATTACCTGTTTATCATTACAAAATTTAAAATAAAATAAAATTTGAACTAAATAAATAATTACAAATTAATAAAAATATATAAATAATCTATTATAAATTACTACAAAATCAAATAAAACAAACAAAATAAAAATTCAACATATTTAAATTAAAATAATTCGTCAAATCCTATAAAAATAACATTAAAATAATAAAATTTAAATATTCTACATTATGATAGAAAAATTATATTTCAAATTTTCAACTTCTATTACATTTTTAATTCAACAACACATAAAAAATAATTAATTATATCATTATATTCAATAAATTACAATAAAATAAATCATATATATATATAATCGGGTTTATCGGGTAGCAGAGAACCCCTATTTGTACTCATCCCAAAACTTTAATAGAATTACCTATTAGGGTTTAAACGGGTTCGGATTGAGTGGATACCCGTGAAATCCATACCTGTTGCCATCCCTAGGTAAAACAAAAAAGATAAATCGTATAATTTTTAAATTTAAAAATGGCTTATTTTCTATTTTTGATGTCCGAAATTATGTCACTTTCCTTTTTTTGAGGTATAACTATTTTATTCAATTATAAATATACCATTATTTACATATTCCATTATTATTATGTTACAACCACTTATATCAATAAATAAATAATCAATTAATTATTATTCTTAAACTCTTAAATTTTTTCAACACTAACTTTAAATAACTCTTGAAATTGGTTGGCATTTTGTGAGTATTAATTTGAGTGTTGCATTAAAAGAGATAAAATAATTATTTTCAATATAATAATAAATGGAGGGTATTTTTGGAAAATATTAAGCAAAATTTATTAATTTAACTAAACTAACTAATTTTTTTTAATATATACAAAAATAGGACTAAATCTATCTTTTTTGGACAAAAGGAAGGTAACTTGATTATTATTTTCTATAATTTACTTTATATCAAATTGAAAAAAATATAATAATATGTTACATAAAAAATTACAAAAAAAAAACTTACATAAAAAATATATCAAATATATTATTGGTTACATCCCTATAAAAGGCTCAGATAATCATTTAGTCAATTAAAAATTATTGAAAAATACAAATATTGTTTATAAGAGAAAAAAAAACAAATAATACGTTAGATGAAATACAATTTTCTTTTTTCATGAATCAAATATGAGATATTAACATTGAGACGTTTGTTACAATACACCTAGTGTTGACTATTCAATCAATTCTTTCATTTTTATGTTTGAAATGAAAAAAATCAAACTCATTAATGGTACATGCATCCGACATTCATCTAATAAGATGCAACAAAGTTAAAATAATTTGTAAGTTTCACTCGGTGTAATATCATTGGCAATTACAATGAACTTATATTTAAAACCATGGATTTATGAAGCTAAGCAATAGTTCAATGTCACGGGAGTATTTATGATTGCTGTTGAGTTTTTCAAAAACATGTTCTGAATTTAGTCATATCATCCAAGTTAAGAACCTTGTTGGGGATGAATTTCCATTTTGTGAGATGATTGAAGCAAATCTTCTCATATTTGGAGAAGGCTTCATAGATTTCTTCATAAGAGGCGAAGTTTGATAGAGGAGGAGTAACACCCATACCCCTAGAGGCACGAGTCTTGGAGGTTCTAGCCTTGAGTGCCATGGAAACGTTGAAGAAGGAGGATGAAGTTTGTGCAAGAAAAGAGATTCTAGAGAGATAAAGCAAGAGAGAGAGAGAATAGAATGCAAAGTGAATGGAAATTAGGAAGAATGAGGGTATTTTTGGGCTAATAGAGAGGAATATTACCATTTGGGGTGAGTAATGAGGAGCTATGATTGATTTCAAATGTTGGGAAACAATTATGAGCACTTAATGTACAAATTCTTTATATGAATAAAATGACATTTCTCATTACATTGATGTTTATAATTTATGAATTAATAGAGATCTTAAATCATTTAATTGAAGCATATGATATAAAACATAATAAGAAGGAAATCATGATATTGATATTCTTATCATATGTAATTATATCTATATCTAAATTATCCAGTCATAGGATCAATAAGACGAGACATTGTTGATCTGAACAAACTAGAACATGTTATAATTCTTGATTGGAGTAAGTAGTAGATCTCATAATCTGTAAACATGAGTTGTTTAAAGTTAACATGCAGATGCTTGCTAGAGTAGTCAAGTACATTGGAGACCTATTATGAGACTATCTCATGGATCTTATATTCTATATCAACAATAGTCTCATCATAGCAATAGTGTAAGTATCCTTAGACTTGAGGTGCTTAAGGTTATCTAAGATACTGATTCTGTACTTTGATTCCATTCATTGTTTCCTTAAGAGAGATCGCTCATAAGGTGGTGATAGGGTGCAGTTTGAGGTATTCGAAAGTAGTTGAGTAGCTAACAAAGAATTCACCACTCATAGTAGAAAGGGTGTATACCTACGGCCTCTTATTTAGATCATTACTTGAGAGTCTCTAGCCGGAGTAGACATGTCATGAAGATAGTCTTCAATAACATATCTAATAAGAGTAATAAGTCTAAAGGATAAGATTTAATATCACTTAGACTATGTATGACGTGGTCAATATAGTAGAAACTGATACTGAATCCATGCTTTGAATCAAGTGAGGTATAGAAAGATGAAAGGGCGAATTGCATGGATAATTGTCTATGTAAAGGTTGTAGTCAGATCACTGACTTTCTAGTCAATTGGGGGTCATGATATGTTGCTATATACAACTCATGATCTGCTCGAGATCAAGTATTGATCTAAGTAGCCAACATAATTGGGAACCTAATAGGTTACAAGCATTGAAGGTGTGAAGAAGAAGTAAAATGGGCTTTGGATTGGATCCAAAACCAAGAGAGAAAAACTCAATCTAGATAAAATTGTAAGATAAAATAGAGTTTCCCGAGTGCAATTTGTCTTTCACAAGCACGATTGGTTTCATAAGAGAGAATATCTTTCTTGCTCTCGAAAAAACCTACTGGACCAGAAGTACACATGGTCCTGATCGGGAAATGGATTTCCCGAGCAAGAACCTCAAGAAAAGACCATTTTGTGAGAGCGAAATGAATATGTTTAAAAGAGTTCAAATTAAATTGGACTCTAATACGAGGGTAACTGTAACCCACATTGTGCCTAACCTCTTGGAACTTAAGTGGTCAAATCAGAGACCTTTTTGTACTCCATTGAACTGAAACAAGTTTAATTTTTCTTAAAAGATTAATCAATCTACCAGTATATATTGCTCAATCAAGCCATATCTGAAAGGTTTTCTTGCTTCTCCCTTCGCGTGGAAACCATTAGAGGTGATCCAAGTGGATTACTATGGTTTGCAACAGCCAGTAAGAAGAAACAGTACGTACAAGCTTCGTATTTCAAAGGTAATGATCTTCAAACTATTAGATAATTAATTAATTATGACTATATAGGTTGATTCTATCTCTTAGGTTTTGGAAAATTTTATTTCTGTTGCGTTGCTTGCATGTGATACATGTTCAAACTCTAACACAACTAGTTGGATATTAAGTCGCATGAAGAATTCCATGACAAATAGAGGATACTAGTGTTTGTTCTAAGTTCTAAGATCGTTCCCATTACCTCTACACAATCTCATGCGTGTCTATGAAAATTGTGTTGTGTTGTTTTATGAGGCACTGAACAACCTTAATGGCATCGTATATAGTCCACAAGTGTACCGTCGTCAAAGGGAATGGCTGATGAAGCCTTCATTCCTTCGCCCTCTTTTGTAGCCATAAAAGAAAAGAATGGCTGCAATTAGCTTTCACTTCGTCAATTACTTGAGCACAGTTTGTACACCATCCATGACATTATTTATATATACTTGAATGGTAAAGAAAATTATGGTAAGCACACTATGGGTTGCATATAATGAAAACAAACAGTCCCTAGGTAACAATTAAATGAAATTCTATTCATCACATGTAAAACAACCGCCACACATCTAAAAAATTAATTAATCCTTTTTTATCTGTTTTATAAAGAAATTGTTATACAACTCACCTGAAAATATGTCTATGCTCTTTTTGGAAGGATTTCTAGATGCATTACTCCAATATTGCCTGTAAATTTCTTCTGGTTTCTATTCTTTCCGCCATATAATGATAGGGGTAGTTTCCATGGCAAGACTTTCTGCATCATATATATCACCACACAACATATTTTATTTATGCAATACCCAAATATTGTAGCTAATTATGACAAACCCAGATTCTCTAATTGATTTTGAAAAAAGGAAAAAATGAAATGAAAACAAAATTCTAGTATTCAGTTTTATAATAACAAAAGTCAGTTAAGATTATTAGCAATTACTAACCTAGGATATGGTGAGGGTAGGGCTCAACTACTCTTTCAAAATATCAAGGCAAATGCTTCCATCGTTGTTGATTTTAGGTTGAAAGACCTTTGTCCAAAAAGCAACCTGTGTAAATCATCAAACAAAAAGGCGAGATTGGATTAAACAAAAACCATGCAATATAATATGGAGAATTCTAAAGTCTTAAGCATTATGTAAAACCACTTAGAATGGATCCAGTACATTATAATGATAGATAATAGTAAGCAAATTGCTGCAAAACATTGTTTTTCTTCCTCTAACATGGGCACCCCTTAACCCAATATTTAACTTATTATGTCCTACCATAGGGCTCCAACAAAGACAATGTTCTTAAAAGGCTATCTAACCATGTCTTTTCTTACAATGGTAATCTTTTCATGATGAATGCAAATGCTTTTTTGTTTGTCTTCCTTTCTTCTGGACATCTATTTACCTAAAATTAAAGTCATTCTTACCAGAGGCTTGAAGCGAATATAATGCTCTTAAAGGATTTTCTAACCATGTCTTTCATTAGAAAGACAATCTTTTAGTGAAGCATATGAATGTTGATTCCTTGATCTTAAACATCCTTAAACTGCACAAGTTGCTTAAAGCCCAATATTATTGTCAACAACCAGAGCACACCAGTAAATACAATAGAGGTCAGAACTCCTAACCAAAAGTAACAACTTTAATTTGATCATTATCTTTGTCTGAGATAAAAGATTTTCACACTAGGATACATTAAGCATTTCCATAACCTTTAAATTTTGATGATATTAGATGCAACAATATCTCAAAATACTACAAAACGAAACATTTACTTAAATGAAAGCTAAAATGTAAAAAAACAAAGGCAATAATAACTATAATGAAGGAAGAAGTGCCCATTAAAACTAAAACTCTTGAATTGTAGGAAAGAAGAATAAGTATGCCATGATATATGCTATTACACTAACACAACTAAAATCAACTAAGTAACTTAGGCGGTTTGGATGGATAGTCAAGAAGAGAATGCAGTGTGACTAGAAACACTCTGCTACTATATGGACTATTGGAGGACTAATAATTGTTTCTTACCAATGGAACATGTCTTCAACAACAAGGCCTAAATGTGCAAAACAATCAAAGCAAACACAATCAAGACCATAAAGTTGTTGCAAATTTGACCTATACATCATTCTAAGTAAGGGATACAAATAATAATGTAATTTTCACAAATAATCAATAACTATACATTCGATGTAATACCCCACCATATAATCAGAAGATCCTTCCTAATTATATAAAGAAACATTACAATGCATGAGAGATTAAAATTGATTCTTATAAAACAACTTTGCACCATGAGCATGATGACTTAAAGAAAACATAAAGAAATAGTTTATAAAATGTATGTTGACACAAAATTTCAAAATATAAAAGTTTAGGCCCACATATGCCCAAGATGTTTACAAATCCATCAAAATATAACATTTACATGTCCTTAAGCATGAACAAAAGCTAACTCCCAACCAAAAGAAAATAGAAAAAATAAAGTTGTTTCACCAACTCCAATGACTTTTCCTTCATTTTTCTCTTTGGGCTTCTCCTATTGTCAGCAATCTATTATTTACAACTAAGCATAATATGCTTAGCGGTACATAACAACATATAAGATAATATGATATTTTGTGATACAATTCATCTCTGCCTAGGTCTAGAATCACTTAAACCTAGGTCTAGAATCACTTAAACCTATGCTTTGATACCAAAAATGTTAATCATTTTCGTGTCACAAGCATATGAATTCAACATTTAATAACAAAATCTCATTTTTCATAACATCACAAATTTCCAAATTCCATTATCATGCATTTAACCATTTAAGTTATCTATAAGCCAACAAGCATCTCAAACTCCAAAGGCATAGCAAGTACAATAACATGTTAAAGTACTTCAATCATACAAGCTTTCTACCTTAATTGCATTTCTATATGCAACCTCCGATTTTACACATTCATTTTTAATTAAACAAACAAATATTCAATTAAACTCAAATGTGGTTGTGTACATACCTCTACAGAGCTATACAAAATTTTCAAGTTTTGGAGTTTGTCTAACTAGTTTGAGGGTTATCATCTCCCTCTACTTCACTTCCTATAATAAGTATAACCCTGTATTAACATCTAAAACCATAATAAATCTATATAACCATAAAACCGTACGTTTTCATTACTACTTTCACACTTGTTATGTTTTATGGTCTAGTTTCGAGCTAGTGTTTAGCAAAAATATATTTATCATTCTTTTGAAAAGTTATATTGATATGTTTAAACTTTTAGCAGGTTCTTGTTTCACTTAAATAAGAGTTCTAGATATGAAGTTATAAACAATTTATTGAAGATTATTCAATTGAAAACTGTAGTAGATAGTTTCAATATCCAATGTTAATTTATATTTTTGACCTATGTGCTGACATTATTTCACTCTATAGTTTTCATAAAATTTATACCTCCATATTTAAGGTTTTTACAAAATTTTGTATCACCTAAATTCGACTTCCAGAGTGAAAGTTATAGTTAATTTATTAGGGGCTGTTCACTTAAAAACCGCACCATCACTTATAGGTAGTTTCTATGCTCTATTTTGGTTCATTTGTTAGGATCAAGCACTTACCACTAGGCCAAAAGCAATTTCTTATGACGGAGGCACAACTTTATTTCCTAAAATCCAAGGTGGATTCTTGTAGGGCACCCCCCACAGTTCACCATGGCAGCGCAGAGCCCCACTACTGAGCAGTGGATGGACATGGGAGACATGAGGGGCTTTGCAAGGCACATGAGTACCTCGGCAGGTTAGACTATCAAGCACCGATGCCGCATCCATATGCGACAGTGAATCCCCAAGGGCGATCACGGATCTTATAATCCAACAATTTCCCCCCAGCAACACTCAAGGGATTCGAACCTGCGACCTTACTCTGATACCAATTGTTATGATCAAGCGCTTACTACTAGGCCAAAAGCAATTGCTTGTGACAGAGGTATAACTGTATTTTCTTAAACTTAAGGTGGATTCTGTATGGTACTCCCCATAGTTCACCACGGCAGTGCAGAGCCTTACTACTGAGTGGTGGATGGATATGAGGGGTTTCGCAAGACACATGAGTACCTCGGTAGGTTAGACTGTCAAGCACCGATACCAAATCCATAAAGGGACAACGAATCCCTAAGACGATCATGGATCCCATAATCCAACACTACCTTTTTGCCTAATTAACTTCAAAGGACTCTCAGAGAAAAACGTTATGATTAAACCATTTTAGACAGTTCACAATCTCAAATTACACCAATATTTTAGACCCGAAAAATGATAAATTTTGGGAATGGTTTCTTCACAAGAGTTTTAAGTCCAAATGTTAAGTTTATTTTGGTTTTTGAATCAAGTTAATCCCAATTATATAACTCAAGATATAGGAGAAACAACGCAAATTACTACATTGAACTAGATAACCCATAGCTTAAATTAAATTGTTTCACTATCTACATACCTTGAATACCACATGCAAGGCCAATTCCTTCTTCTTCTTACACATGCAAGACCTCATTTGGCTAATCCAAGCTTCCACCTTAACATGCAACACTATTAGCCACTTAAACTTAGCATTTCCTCTAATTAATTTGATGTTGATTTAAGAAGTGTAAGAAGAATGAGAGAAATGAAGAAGGGACGGCTGAAGTGGTTAAGTGGACAGCAAAGGAAAATAAGAAAGAATGAAATGAAATCTGTTAACAGAGATAAGAGGGACAAGAATTGGTCTTTCCTTATTTATATGTTAATTAAAATGTTGATTAGAGTGCATGTATGCGAAATGGCAAGCATGCAAGGTGTGATTAGAATAACCCATGTTTTATTAATTTTAATTAATCTTACTTAAATTTAATCTAGGCAAACATCTCATTAAGTTCCCCATCTTTCCACTATTTTCATTAAACCGTACCTTAAATTTTTTTTTCATCAATTTCATGCCTCGAACTAATTAATTCTCAAAAATTAAATGCACAATATTCACATAATAATTTATTCTACATATCGATGTATTTGGTTTAGAAATTCACATACCGGAGCGATATTTATATTTTTACAGTTTAGTCCGCTTTTCCAATATCATTTGTTTAATTATTAATAAGTGTTAGTATCTTGCTTTCTTACTTTTATTAAATTCAAATTTAAATTTTAATCGAATCGGCATTGTTCCAATTGTGAACACGCTCGGGTTTCAAGTTGATTGCACTAAAAGAAATCTTGAAACGTGCATGTCATTCGGCATCTAGATTGACAAATATGACATTCAAATGTGCAACCTACAAGGAAAAAGCATACTAACATTTAATGTTTTCAAGGTAATAAGAAGCATAACTCCACGAAAGACTCCTGATATAGCTACCTGGAGTTTCTTTACTAACAATAAGTTATATTATGGTTGTAAAAATCGGACCGGTCTGGCGGGTTCAACCACAAAAATCGAAAACCGGTCCTTAGGCAAGACGGTTTTTATCTCCAAAATCGGCGATCCGGCTGGTTCAACCGGAAACCGACTGGTTTTGACCGGTTTTTCTGGATTTTTTTTAATTTTTTGCAAAAGATTTTTAATTATTAAATTTGGTTCAATCTAACTAATTCAATTGATTCAACAAAAAAATTGATCCAAAAACTAGATGAGTTAACTATAAACTAATTAAATTGGTCAAAATAAACTTGTTTTTAAACAATTAAGTCATCCTTATTTATAAAATGATATGTTATCTTCATTCTTACTTTTTTTTCTATGCGACATTATTCATTCATTTTTACATTTTTTTCTTATTTTTTTTATATTACTTTTATTTTACAATTTGAAAATTTTGGCTGATTGTATATTTAAGTTATAAATTACTTTTACATTTAATAATTAATTAAATATTTAATTATACAAATATATGAAATATAATTTTTTTTTAAAATAAAAAAGAGAATATTAGACATGTTATATTATTCTTGTATACTAGAAAAAATCTCTAACAACTTATTCTCTATTTTTATTATGTATGAGACATATTATATTTTATTATATATGAGACATGTAATATTTTATGAAAATATTACGTAAACCGGTTCGACTTTAAATCCATAATCCACTGGCTTTTCCGGTTCATTAACCGGGCCGGTTTTTACAATATCAAGTTATATACAATTAGTGCCATCTATTAGTTGTAATGCTCTATAAGATAGTTGAATCTATAACATTATGTTACTTGCCTAAGAGAAATCAAAATGTGACTTACCAAAAACAACTGAGAAAATAAAAAAATACGCAAATCCAAATAGGTAAATCTTGCAGCTTTTGCTACCAACTCTTCAGCTGAATCAATGGCTGCCTTATCCTCAATGATAAGCTCTTTGAGTTCTCTTATATTTTAAACAAGAAGAAGGCGGATAGTAAAATGACAGATAAATGGCTATTGGCGCCATCGTCTCCATTGAGAGGTTGAGAGAAAAAGACTTTTAGATAGAAAGATAGAGAGAGAAGAAAAAAAAAAGAAATATAAGATAATGGTCAATCAAGTTGTAGGTTAATTTCCTTGTAATTATTAATTTGTTTAGCAATTAGTTGATCCAATAATCATAATTAAAAATGAAAAAAATAATGGCTAAAATGTATTGTAGAATGACTCGAACATTGAATAAAGTATTAAAACTTCTTATATTGCTAAATCTCCAATGTTCAAATTATGATTAAAATAGAGTTTTCTGTTTTTGACTTTCTACTCAAGAAAGAAAACAATAAAAAAGTTAGAAAAAACAGTTTTTTGGGCGGAAGGAGAACCGTACTATCCTAGGAGTACGGCGCCGTTTAGATTACTTCGGATATAAAAGTCGCTTTTCGTTCAAAAATAAGAATACAAAATAGAAATTTCATTTATTTATTTTTTTTCTTATGAAGGCAATTTCATTTTTATTATTTTAATCTTTTTTTTTTTGAGAAATTATTATTTTAATCATTAAGATTAGGATATGTGATAATGCACGTGAGTCGCATGCGCTTATCACTGGTAGGCTGAAAACCCTAATTAAATTGAGCAGCAGGCAGCAACCAACATTTGTGTTGCAGGGTTGCGGCGTGAAGAACTCAAAAAAGGTCTCCACTTCTTTCACCGCCGATCAAAATGGTTGCTGGGAAGAAAACTGTACGCCCTTCTCTACTCGCCATCTCATTTCTCTCTCTGTTTCTCTTTCGATTTGAATTTTTTTTTTTTGTTTGATATTACAGAAGAAGACTCATGAGAGCATCAATAACAGACTGGCTCTTGTTATGAAGAGCGGAAAGTTCACTCTTGGTTACAAAACTGTTCTTCGCACTCTCCGCAACTCCAAAGGTAATTTTTCTCATAATTAAATTCCATTTGTTTTTAACTCGTCTTGGATTGGGTGTTATATTTTATCGGCGAGTTTTTTTTTTTTGCAGCAAAATTAGTTATAATTTCAAACAATTGCCCTCCGCTAAGGAAATCTGAGATTGAGTACTATGCCATGCTTGGAAAGATTGGAGTCCACCATTACAATGGAAGTAAGTGCTTTCTTTCTTTTTTTCTTTTTTCTTTTCCCTCGCTCTCTCTCTCTTATGCCTCTTTTTGCTGTTGAAATATATTTACGATCTTTTGTTCTCTTCAGTCTAGATATTGGTGATTGTATAATTTTATCCGAGATTGATACGGTGTTTTCATGTTAGCTTGAAATGAATAGAAAAGTGGTAGACTTTGCATTGTATCCATGTAATATTAACCGGTATTCCTTCAATTTTAGTTGTAATACTTGTACTATGAATTGCTCGCATGGATTAGACACTGCATCTATGACAATCCTGTTTGAGTATATATTGATTGCGTTTTTTGTTTCTGTCTTGAAATTTTGGTGTTTTTCATTTTTGGTACACTTCTTTATTACGAGTCCTCAAGGAACCTATTCTATTGTCATGATTCATGTCAAATTGTCAACTAGCTTTTAATCCATAGAGGGTTTCAGGGTTTGGGCATAGGCACTAAGTATAGTAGGTTAAGGTACTTGCCGGTGGATTATATTTGCATGCATAGTTGTCAAATCGAGAATCAAATTTATAATTTTGTGAATCGAAAATCGAATCAAATCGTAAGATTCAGTTCATCATGATAATATTAATTAAAAATTAAAATATATGTCCATTTTTAAAAACATACTTTATGTTATTATTCTATAGTTTTGAAATGTAATAATGACTAAACATAAAAATGATAAATAACTAATAATAATACTAAATCATAAAGTCAAATATAGTTTAAAATTTATAATATATAAGAAAATGCTATATAATTTGATAGAATTAAAATAAATAATATAAATAATTTTATATTTTGAATTTTTGATCATGAAGAA
>CATIWF010094376.1:0-19547 GCA_949630135.1 Balakata baccata | reverse complement strand
AAATCAATAGTTCAAACCGCACTCAAAGGTAGGGCATTTCCCATTTTTATAGGAACTTCTGTACCAGAAATAATGGTATCTCCAATTATAGCCCCTCTGGGATGTAAAATATATCTCTTCTCACCATCCCCATAGTGTATTACCGAAAATAATTTTTTAAAATTATAATAGTACCTAAATTTGAAAATCACCCCAAAATATACCTAGACAGTATATCTCTGAAATACTTACAGTATATCTTGGACATATTTTAGTTCAATTTTCACAAAAAAAAAAAACAAAAGAAGAACAACAACAACAACAACAATAAAAATAGAAATTAATTGAAATTTAAAGTATCATAATTTCTCAAATAACAGTATCAAAATCTGAAAAGTCATCCAACATATGCCTAGAGCTCTAGAATACATTCAGTATACCTTTGACATATCTTGGTGTAATTTTCATTAAGAAATAACAAAAAAAAAAACCATAAGAAGAATTGAATTATTAAAAAAGAAGAAGAATATAATTCAATCAAAATTCAAAACATCACAAATTCTCAAACTAATAGTTTTTAAGTTATTGTTAAACATTGGGTATACTTTTCGAAATACCTTGGTATACCATGAGAATACTTTAGAAATTCCTTGAGTATACCTAGAATATACCTTGGTATACCATGAGAATACTTTACGAATTCCTTGAGTATACCTAGAATATACCTTGAAAATATCTTCAGCATATCTTTGGAAATTCCACGAGAATACATTGAGAATTTCTTGAAAATACCTTAAGTATGACTTAGTGATTTAAGAAAAAAAAGGAAATTGAAATTGGAAGGTTGAGTGATTTTTTTTGACAGATATGGCTTAACTATTTCAAAATCAAGATGTCTCTTGGCATGAAGGTCTATGAGATACAAAGCTTGTTAGAAGAAACTCTTCCACTTTGTGTGAATCTAAACTGTATCTATAACCTCCATCTCCATTAAATCCTATAAGCACGATATTTACCTAAAACGGAACTTGCAAAATACATTTCTCATCAAATTAACAGCCACAGCGAGTAAATCTATTCGATATACATGTGTATGTGAGTGTGTAGACTGTAAGGAAGAACCTCAGCACGAGTGTGGAGCATGGACGGACGTCTGATCGGACGCTATCTCGAACATCATGAAAAGCGCCATAATGCCATTGAGGGTGGCCAGGGTTTCTCCTGAAGGCCTGCGGAGCTGAGTGGGAATGAGTTACAAGCAGACTCGGTGCGAGAATCAACGTGTGATATAGAAATGAGAAGCTCGAATTTGGTATTGCAGACATAATTAGAGTATGAGATTAAGTAGAAGTTGTTAAGTTTGATGCATCGGTAATTTTGAAAAATCGATAAAAGTGAAAAAGATTTCAGTAGAAATGAATAGAAGAAAAAGTCAAGGCAATTTTATAAATAAAACTTAAAAATTGGTGCTCAGCTAAATTTCCTCATTCGATTGTGCATATAGCCCATCAATATGCTGTTTTTTGTGTTCATTTTGAATTGCGTAAATTATATCGTGAACCTCCATGCATGAAACATTATATACCAATAGTTGATTATATGTGTGAGAGACGATGACAATTTAGTAAATAAAACAAAATTACATAATTATCAAATACACAGTGGCTTGAGATGAGGAAATAAAGAAACTTTATCAACAATATTTGCATATACCTCTAGGTGACCAGGACTCAACTTGAAATGTTGAATGAGAATACATGAACTACTGGTATTTAAGAATTTGGCCTTGGCTTTCAAACGAGGAATGCATGCAGAAACCATGCTACTAGACCTGGGTTTGCATGTTGAGGTGCTTGTAAAGGCACATCCACCACCAGCAGGCACTGCGCATCCGTTAAGAATCATTGCCAAGCACCTGTTGACAATAAAAGTAACAATAGAAATTAAAAGCAAAATAAACGGAGAAAATCTATTGAACTGAGCAAAAGAACTCCCATTGCTACACGTTTCAGCACTGATTGGAGACATATAGGAACCAGAAGAGGTTATGACAAAAAGAAAGTATTCTCTCCGCAAAGCCAGAGCAGAATTATGCGGGTAAGAAGTTTTCAACATCAGAATCATTGATAGCAACTTTGCAATTAGCATTCGATGAATACTAAAAGGAAAGGGAGCTCTCATGGAAGAAATGCATGCCCATTAGAACTTTTCCTTTCAGAACTTCTGATAATTGATAAAAAGCAGCTAGCTCTATCATTCTAAGAACAACATGCTCCTTGGTGGATGAGTATAAAGCCACTGAATTCAGAAGTCTTCAGCAGTAATAAAACACCACCCACTATCAAAAATAAGATGCAAAGTTTCTGAGATCTACTATGAGTAGGGAGGCAATATATACTAACTATATTAAAGCTAGATTGGTCGGTGCTACAGTGACGGAGGCGGAATATGAACCAGCTGAAGCAAGTTGCAGGCAGAGATCATTAGAAAACAGCGTACTCACTTATGTGGCAAGCTTCGAAATTGACAAGGAAAAATCAAAATCAAGAGGTACGCAAAGGATTTGCTAGTGAAAAACAAAAACCAAGACACTAAACAGAATCACACAAATCTCAGTAGTAATATCATCCAACCATTAACAAAATAAAAAGAACAAAGTTGTGGAAATCATAGGAGTTAAAAAAAAAAACAGGCGAGTTAACTCTGCTCTACTCTTTCACACAAATACAAGGATTCAGAAAAATAACTTATAAAAATTACAAATTTTTGAGAGAGAAATAAAATCTGGTAGCAAATTCAAAGTGCAATGAGGTTCTACCTTTCCGGACGCGATGGCACGTGACAGGAAAAATGACCAGGATGTCGTCGAAGAGTATACCTCTCTGACAGGGGAAGACGCACAAAATATGGTGAACAAGTGGTTGATGACGGATGGGCAGATGAAGGAAAAGACAACAAGAGAGAAAGAAGAAAGCAGAGAAGCTTCCTGCTTTACACAATCTAGAGTTGAAATTTAAAGGACTATTTAGTGAATTGCAATGCTGGTGAAAGAACAGTCAGGGTTGCTACTATCCTTCCTCTATTCCTCTCTTGATTTCATCGTTAATCCCTACCCAGCAATCACAGGGACAGAGACAAGGTACACAGACAGAGAAGAGGATCTTCATTCCATTTGTATTTTTTAGGGCTTCGAGCCCATATCCTATGCGGGCTCGGTCCTTTAGACCTTCGATCCAATTAAACCCATCTTATCTAGATCTGTCAAGCCCTACAAGATGGGCTCAAGCCCATGATTGATGATTCGTCTTCAAGCAATCCAATTGTAAAATCGAAATCAATATGATATAAAATATTAGATGAGAAAATTACTATTTATTATATAAAGTTTGATTTATTATATTAGTGAAGTCTGAAATTCTAAAATTATAGAATTGATCTTTTTAATTTTATCAAATTCTACTGTTGGATTTTTATTGGAAAGATTTTAAAATGTTCAAATCTCAATTATATTAATACGATAGTTAAAATTCAATAGAAAAATAATAATTTAATATTTTTTTAATAAAAAGAATATAAGAAAATAATATTCTAATTAAAATACAAAAAGTTTTGAAATCACAAAGAATATTAATATAATAGGTTGAATTTTAGGGATAAAAAACAATTTTCTTTATATAGTTACTTATTTCCTTTTAGTAAAGTCGCTGCAAACTTTGTACTCACCATGGAAAAAGGCGAGAGAACACGTACTGCGCACTCCGCGTGGTTAAGGAGAAAGTACTATTGCCCTTTGACATCCCTTTTTTATTTACTGTTTTGCCCTTATGACAACCGACAAAGTAAAAATTAACAAAAAGGAGAACAAAAAACAGAAAAATCAGACGTAGCACAATTCCCCATGTGGGCCTCACTATAATTCAGTCACACACACCCACTCTCTTTCCTTTCCTTTCCTTTCCCTTTTCTTTTCTTTTTTTAACTCCGTCGTTAGCATCGGCCGTTCTTTGTGCCGCCAAACTAAACGGACCAACTTCTCACGCCGTTATATTGCACACCGTATAAATCCTTTGATTCCTCTGTTTCTGGCTTTCTCTATTCTTATTCTCTCTTCGCCACACTGAAGAAGGGAGAAGGTGGAGACAGAGACAGACGAAGACGACGAAGCTCTGTCTATCGCGCTTTCTGTCGGCTTCGTTTAGTCATTATTTTTTTTCAAACAAGTAAGAATCTATTCATTACATATATTGGTAACAAAAAATAGTTCATAAACCCTAATTTGATTTATGGTAGATTGTTCGAGTCATCCAAATTGAACGGATTGTTTTTAATTTGAAGTTTTTTGGTTTTTGGGATTTTATTTGATTTTCGGCGTTTTTTTATTTTTATATTTGAATCCATGTATCTAATTTTTCATATTTTTTTTGAGAAAAAATTTTCATTAAAAAAAAAAAAAATCGTGGCTGCCGGCCAGTTTTTATTTTTGCCATTTTTATTAGACAGTGATTTCATTTTCCTCGTTTGCTCCCAAAGAAATGATTGCAGAATTGCTAGGTTGGTGTATTAATGCTGAGTTTGACGCGGTTGTTGAATAAATAGTTTTTATTTTGATTCATGTAGCGGCATGCGGATGCATTTGATTTCGACTTTCCTTATGTCCTTAATATTGACTGGGAATTGAATAGCTTGTGTATTGGGGCTTTCGGTTTTTCTATGCGTGGCATCTTAATTCGCTAATTATATAATATGAATTTGTAATGATCCTCATCCTTCAAATAAGAAGAGCTTCGAGTCATATCCCCAAAAAAGGAAATGGTGTTTATGGACTAGGTTTAATATCTTTTTAACTGTATTTCTGGTGTATCTGGAATTAACATCAAATGATGTTGGAAGTCAATCTTGGTATAAAACATAAATATTGTACGGGTTTCGGAGGAGAGCTGCGGTTGTGGCCTTGTTAGTCTGCTGACCATCTAGTCGTTCTGGTATTAGGATTCACTTTAAAAATATTTACTTAGCAGTTATAAAATTTAAATGGTTTTGAAAGTTATTTTGCTTGGTTTTGCCTTTGGTTTGTAACTTTTTTATCAACTCTTATTTTCTTGTTAAAACTTGGTGGAGATAAAAGCTTCATAATCGTCAAGGATTCACATTTCTATGATTCATTATATCATTGTAAAATAATCTTTTGGCTTTATTTCTGGTGGCTAACCTTTTAGTGACTTGTGCAGGTATTAGGTGTAGAAGTTGTGGATGACAGCTAGTTGTTTTGAGTTCATTTTCTCCATGTAAGTTGTTTCAATATCACTATCTTCACATATATGTCTGCGTGTTTCTGGAAAAAGACTTCTTATCCTGATTTGTGAAATTTAGTTAGCTTCCCTTCTTGCTTTCACTTTGCTTGTAACTTTAACAATTTGAATAGTGGATATCATAATGAAATGGTAATCCTCTCTGCATCTTCTTAATTTACCAAAGTATTTTTATGGTTAGTGATTACAATGGTAATGGATGCTTTTCAACTTTTTTTTTGGGACTCCAATAATCAGTTTTTCTTTATTTGAATAGTTTCTTGTGTGTCTTTGTTTTGCTAGCTAGTATGCTACATTTTTAAAAAAATTTTTTTTGAAAAAACATCAGTTTAATACTAATCAATGTATGGTAGACCATAAGAAATTGATGTGCTTATGCCATGGTCAAGGAGGAATTTTGTTTGCTTATGTCTGGACATGTTTTGTTTACAAAATTGGGTTTGATTATCCATATTTTTCATACGGATGTGATGGTTCAATCCTTCAGAAATAGACATGATTTGTGGTTGGTCTTTGATGGCTTGTTTTGCTTTTTCGGAATTGATTTTAAGTTGACAAATTCTAATAATGCTTTGAACAGGGCATTCTAGTGTTTGTTCTCAACTAAGTGCTTCTCCTTGAGTTGTCTTTGGTGTTAAGTGGTCTCTGTTGTTTTGAGCGACCATGGGCTCAGCATGCTGTATTGCTGCAAGAGATAAAGACCTCCCTAACAGAACTACAACTAACACTTTGCATCGGAATGCCAGATGCTCTCCATCATGGAGTTTCCGTTGGGAAAATCGAAGGCGTGTGGCTGGTGAAATTGATGATTCACCATATCAAACATCTCACGAAATTAGCAGAGATGTTAGCGTGGAGGTGAAAGGGCCACTAGGCTATGATAGAGGTAATCTCTCGGATGAGGTAAGTCTGCACGAGAGTTTTGGGACACCTATTTCTCTGAAGTCTCCAGCAGACGAAGGAATGAGAGCAAATCTGATAGCTCAAGCTTCAGGTGAAATATTGCTCCACTATCTTGTTTACAGTTGCTAATGGGAATGTGTATTGGGATGTTTCTCATGGATTTGCTGCTAGAAAGTGACCTGTTTCTGTACTATATGTTTAGCCCTGCGCCACTGTAAGATGCAGGTTAATTGCTACAATTTGTCTCATAGTGATCTATCGATCCCTTGACACAGTCTTACGATTTATAAAATTTACTGTGTTGTTACTGTCTTGAGTTGTATATTTAGGTGTTCCCTTGTATTCATAAAGTTCCACTTAAGATAATTATGCTTATGCAGAGAACAGATTTTTATAAGTGATTGTGTATTGGTATGTATGCCTTTTGTATCATGTCTTTCAAAATTCAAAATACTTCTGTGTCCATGAGTTGTGGATTCATGGTTTTAGCCTGTTAAATATGTGTTTGTATCTTGAAAGAAACTGCTAGTGCACGAGTCCACAGAGACACATGCCAATGTAAATGAAGTTGTTGATTTTAATGTGGCAAGTATATTTTTCTGTTAGTCACATGTATGATAGGCAATAGCGTTAAACATCTTTTTGAGCTAAAGCAAAGATAGGTTTTTATTCTCAAAATCTCAGGTAAAGCTAAAATGATTGACACATAAGTGATTGTTTATGTGGAAAAATTTCTTGCAAGCGTCCTTGAGATTAAGTTTAAACACCTATTTATTATCTGAAATTTGAATTTATGCTTTCTTTTTGTGGAAACGATAAAGCCTATCTGTAATTTCTCTCTAAAATGGTTGGGTTGACATTCATACTTGATTTCTGTATATAAATCTCCATTTGTGAAGTAGGTCATAATTTGCAAAACTGAAACCGGGAATCACTGTTTCTCTTCCTGTTATTACGTGTTCTCTATGGCAGTGAATTGTCTGCTGTCTGGTCTTTGAGTTGGTCTTGGTTTCATCTGGAGGGAATTCTTCTCAGTTGCTCTTGTAGTATTAGAGTATTTGTTTGAGATAAGAGAAAAATAATTGCATGTAAGGATTCCTACCATCAATTTCCTGTGATAATTTTGAGCCTTTGCTTTATAAATTGTTAGTTATATATACCTTCTAAATTTATGGGAACTTGAGTATGTGGCAAGCAGGGTCCTTTCAATTAATGATACCAGTTCCCATGTTCACATGTTATTGTTTACACATTAATGTTACTTGGTAGTAATAGAGTTTTGGGTGAAGTCTTTGCATCCCATTTATGTTTTATTGTGTGTGATATTCGTCTACTTTCTTGCTGCAGGTCTATATATGGAAAGCAATTACCCTGTTCAGGTGAGTGTGAACGAGTTGAAACAAAAATTAGAGTTAGCCTTCAATTATGTGCTTTTTTCTTCTTCCCATTCATAGATTATTATCCTGATTTCCTTTCTCATTATCTTTAGGTAAGGAAGTCAACAGAAGCCCTTGATATTGCTGAATTATCTGCTCCGAAGCTTTCGTATTCTGCGCATTCATCCTTTTCAACACCAATTGCTGATCCTTTGTCTGTCTGTGGTCATCCACTTCCTCCAAAATCAACCCCTTCAAGGAGGGCTTGCTGCTCACCTGGGCATAGATTGTTAAGGCAGATTTCTGATAGTCGAATTCTAGAATTAAAGTCTCCTAATAATTACTTCATGTCTGAAGGAAGGTCATCGTTTGTGCTCTCTACTTACAGCCATGACTTAGCAACGGGATCCCATGGTGGGTCTTCTGATGGTTGGTCCATGCGAACTTTTTCTGAGCTTGTGGCCTCTTCCCAAAGAGGAAGATGGTCTTTTGACAGTGAGCACTTAGACTACGGTTTAAGCAAAGTAAGTGGATGTAGTAGCAGGTTCTCATGTTCTCCCTCCTTAGATCTTCAAACTTGTGGTGCTTGCTCAAAGTTCTTGATAGAGAGATCTTCTTGGAGCAGCAATGAGCTATCTGTAGTTGCTGTGCTGGTATGTGGTCATGTGTACCATGCTGAGTGCCTAGAAACCATGACATTGGAGGTTGACAAGTATGATCCAGCTTGCCCAATGTGCGTTGGAGATGAGAAACAAGTATCTAAAATGTCTAAAAAAGCTTTGAGAGGTGAAACAGAATTGAAGGCTAGAAGTCATAAGATTTCAAGGAACCGTGTTGTCGACAGTTATCTTGACAGCGATTCTGATGATTTTGACTGCCAAAAAAGTGCCACACGAGGAGGAACTCCAAAGATGGGAACTAGTTCTAGCGGAGCAAGCTCCTCCACAAAGCCGTTCTTGAGACGACACTTTTCATTCGGGTCCAAGTGGAGTAGGGCACTGTCAGAGAATGACTCTGCCAAGAAAAAGGGTTTTTGGGCAAGATATAGGAAGTATTGATCTCTTTAACTGTTGCTAGGTAAGATTTTTTTTTTTGGCCTTATTCTGTTGTTACGCCAGTCTTCTAGAAGCTTTCTTCTGAAAGGTATCAAAATGTGCATTTGCTAATCGATTAGTCTTTTGCATTTTTTCCCAAGTTACCAGAAACATGGGAGATATAATTATCATGTGAAGCTGAAGGTGAAGGCTACGATCAATACCTCGCAGGCTTCAAGCAGCAAAATTTATGGCTATCTCCACAATGGAAGTCTCCTTCACCCCCTTCACCTCACTCGTTCTGCGTCTTTTAGCTTCTGAAAATAGAAAAAATGATCAGGTGATCCGACTGCAGTCGTAGGATAGTCTACTATGAACCGTCTGATCATTCATAGGTCGCCCATGGAGCTGGACTATCTGAATTTTGACAAATTTATAAGCCAGTTTAATGTGCTGTGATCAATGGTGAATCAGTTAATTCTATCTGCAAGGATATTAGTTAAAATGCTTTGTGTCCAACAGGATGTTCTGTCCAAATTTGGCATATTTTAACGTTGTACAGAGATCACGAACGAAGTTGGATCATTGTACAAGATCATTAACAGACAATCCCGTTAAGTGTTCAATTTCGAATTTTAATGCCATTTTATGAAAGTTAATTTAATAATCATGATCGGAAGACAATATGTGATTGTCTAATTTTTCTTGCCTTTTCATTTGATTATTTCCTATGTTAAAAGCAAAACTGTGGAGTACATGTCAACTAATTGGTGTTGGAATTTGACTAATATTGAAGTGACCGTAGAAGTTTAATAACACAGATGAAGGTCATAATGTCATATGATGATGATGATGATGATGGTACACTACTCTTAATAAATAATCCAAAACGATGCCTTTTCTCCATCGACAGCTACTACTGTTATACAGTAGCATTAGTAAGTAGCTCTCGCATTTAAATTAAGACTCTAAATAAAATAAATAATATGAAAATACAGTAGAAATATGATACAATTTCATTAAAAAAAATATATAGATTGGTCATTTTAGTTCAAAAAGAAAAAAATAATAATAATTGAATATTAAAAAGTAAATATTGTAATTTCAAGATAGATATAGCTTGACGTAGATATCCATCAGTTAAAAGAAACTTTTGACAATATGTTGTGTAAAACATATTAGAACAAAAAGATCCAGCGCTTCTATATGTATCTCATGCCTGGTATAATCTACAGCAACCTCATTCCTGTATAGCAATCTCTCAAAGAACCTTCTCGCTACTTTAAGATCGCTTGTATCAGCATACACTGCTATCATCAAAGTTCAAGAATAATGTTTTTCTCAGGCATCTGCTCAAATAATTCTTCTGCATTTTCTACTTGTCCAATCTTGGCATAACCTAAGATAATAGAATTCCATGAAACATCTCTTTCTGGCATAGCATCAAACAGCTGCCTGGCAGAACTGATATCACTAATTTCACATGCTAGTTGTGTTCCATACTTTTTATTGGCCTTATATACTTATCATCGAAAATCTTGCAGGTATTCTTACCCAAAAAAAAAAAAATCTTGCGGGTATCATTTAACTTGTGATTATGGCGGACATTTTTATATACATGTTAAAAAGGGAATGTGCAACCCGAAGCTGGAATCAAATCCAGATTTTATAATGTGGCAAGGCCCGCTCTTTCCTTTTCTATAGTATCCCAGTACACATCAAGAGTTTAAGACATACAGGTAAGTGAAGTTATTGGGTTTTAGCGCTTTCTGAGATATTTTATCGAACATTGATATACATTTCTCAAAAGGACCATTGAATGCAGACCCTCTAATCATGGAATTCCAAAGCAACACTTACTGTATCGAAATCATGATTCCTATGGGAGAAGATAAGATTCTAATAATCCATGAAGCCAAATTCGGTGCTTCGACAAAGATCTGATGCGTTTTCAGGTTCCATTAAAATCACCAAAGCATATTGAAATCTAGCGTGCTAAAGCTCCTTCAAGATGTTATCGTCATCTATCACATAAACCTAAAACATGGCCAGCAGAATAATCCAGCAGGAAAAGCTTGCCTCTGCATTAATATAGCGGGACAGAGAAACCACCGCCATTATTGGCATCAGATCCGCATGGAGGAGATGACTGAAAAGGAAGAGAGAGATTATGGATAGGAACCGCTGAAATCGTTGAAAATGGGGCAAATCTGCATGGAGGAGATGAGTAAAAGGAAATAGAAGTAATATTCATCAAAAGAGAGATAATTTGAGGGTAGAAGGAGGGGAAGGCAGCAGAGAGGGAGCACGAGGAGTGGTAGATCGAAGAGATACATTTCCCCGTTAGGGATTCTGCAACGAACAAAAGGCATGGCATTCCATACGGCGCCGTTTTATTTTTTCAGATGTCAGGTGCATGGCGTGGACTAGCAAACAGAATGCCAACGTTTTGAAGCAGGGGCAGAATCGTCATCACACTGTACTAACTACAGTATCTCCACCCCTACTTTTTTTTTTTTTAATATATATATATATATATATATATATATATATATATATATATATTACTCGTAAGTTATACTCCTGTTGTGTGTTGTCTCGGAAAAAACATACAAGTCTATAAATGCAGTAAATAATATCAAAATACACTGCTGGCATTACAAATGACACTGCGTTACATAAAAATATCTCCATATTTACAGTATAACTTTTATTTAATGGATCAAGTATTTTTTTCATTCATTATCCTTGTAAGGGTCATTACCAAATATAATATAACATCATAAATAAATTTTACATGCCATATATATATATAACATGAAGGAAACACCGATAGCAGGAACTCTCGGCGGAGGCCAAATATCAGTAAATTTCCACAAATATGCAATGTCATAATTAAGTAAATAATATCAATACAAGAATGAATAAAAAGGCACATGTAGTTTGTATTTTTTAAAAATCTTATAAAGTTATAGACATGTAGTGAATCCACCACCTCTTTTCCTAATAAATAATGTTCTGAACTGAAACTTATAAATAGATCTTAGTTTACATGTTCAATACATGTTTCTTATTATTTATTAGTTGTATTATGACATTAGACGTAAAAAAATTTTACCTTATACGAGTCTTTTTAACAAGTGATTCATCCGTATTTTTTTTCTAATTGATCATCATTATGAAGGACAAATAGTTTCACATGTTGAGTATCCAATACATGCCTGCTATGATCAAGTGGTATTCTGTTATAAAAGGATTTTTTATCAACACTGGACATGAAGAAAATGTCTTCCCAGCTTGCTTCGAGCTTAAAACTGATAAATTTTGATATTTAAAGATGTGCATGACTTTAAAAATACGGTTATTGGTAATAATTTAAAAAATATGTTTTATTTTGTAAATTTTTGTAGTAAGTGATTGAAAAGTGAATTTATTTTTAGAATTATGAATTAAATTATTAGCAGACAGACCAACTAATTCTGCTACAAGTCTACCAAATATAATAAATATAGAGATTTCCATATAATCTTCAACTATAGTAGTCAGTTTGTACCTAAGATTTAAAAAAATATATTCAAAAAAATTAGAATAATATATATTAATATAGGTATAAAAAATTGTAATATAACAGTACATGGGAAATTATTCAAGAACTCCACTATTTTTGCATTGAGATTGTACCTTGTATCACCAACTTGTTGGATGTATCAACACAACAAACTGTTAGTGCCATGTATATAATATATAAAAATATAGATAAAGGGCATTATTCAATCTCTAACTATAATAAAAGGCCTTCGGAATCACTGTAACTACTATAGTGTCTGGACGGTTTTGCCCTTCATAATTTTTTTCAGCCAATGCTTTAAAACGGCGCCGTTGCAATAAATTTGTTCAGCCCATGTGCCCATATACCCGTAGGAAAACGACGTCGTTCTCCACAGGCAGCTCTAATTCTTCCATCTTCTTCGCCTCTCTCCTTTTCTTTCTCTTCTTTCAGACACCTCACCTCTTTTGCATGTGTTTTTTAGTTTTTTACCTTAAAAGATAACTCAGCTGACATCATTGAGTCTATATCAGATGGTATAATATATTTATCATCTTTGTGCAACCAAACTAAATAACATGTTTTTGAAATTCTATTGTATATAATATAACTATAACCGTGCCAAAATATTTGTTTGTTTTAATGTCATTAATCATGAGAGATTCTTTAATTTTAAATATGTGACTAATAATATCAAGTCTATCTTCAGATCTCTAAATATAACTACACATATATTGTATTATGGGCTATAGAAGATTACATGTAAATGTTAAAAACAAATCAGGATGACTTTAAAATTTACAAATTGTCATAGTATCATGATAATATTCTAACATATATCGAGGACCACCAATGTAATTTGAAGGTAATATTACCACCAATTTTCCTATATTATTAGGATCGGTATCACCATGCAAAACAACATTTTGCATACTCATATAAAACTCTGAATGTAGATCATTTTTTATTACATATAATGAAATCCAATCTTTCTTTTTTGACACATAAAAATGCATCTACAACATACTTTTGAAATGTTGTAATCTAAAAGCATAATATTCTCCCATGGTAATACATTTTTTAGATGATTTGTTGCCATTAGTAAGGAGTAAATATTCAATATCTATTTTATACCCATCTTCGCCATAAGAAAATAAAAATAGATACTGAAGTGACATCATACTAGGGTGCAAAATATTTATACGTTTTAAATTTCCATATTTATATTTAACAATGATATCTCTATTTTTATCGTATAATCTAAAATTTCCAACTATTAAGCTAGCTATTTCATAGCATGAAGGGGGGCAATATTAGAGACTGTCTTTATATATATTTTTCTATTATTTTTAATTTAATTGGTAGCAAATCAGCATTTCTAAATATGTCCCCAACCATTCTAAAGGATTTTGTAAGTTCAATAAATATATCAAATATTTTAATTAATCCTTCAACGATCGTTTCATTGATAGATATATTTGTGTCATTATCGAAAAATAATAAATTCTATTACGCACTTCATTTTCTGTGTTATAAATATATAGTTGTGCAAATTTAAGTTTTTTTTGTTATCAATAGGTAAATGTGAACCCATAAGGTGGTGATTTTGACTATATATTATAAATACAAAAAAAACCTGGTTTTTTATTGATTTCATAATTAATTTTTCCTTGAGTTGAAGTAAAAGCAAACATAGAATTGTAAATTTTTATGTTTTGTTTAAATTTCGATGCAATAGGACAATTATTATTATTCAATAATTTATCTAAAAATTGAGGAGTTTCTTTTAACAAGTAGTTTTATTTTTCCTAGTATACAACAAAGAGTATAAACAGACTTATCACGTGTTGTTAGTTTTTTCAAGCATTCATCAAACCATTATAGTGGCCCGCAGTGCGGACACTCATTGTTGGGCAAACCTAAATCAGACTTTGATAGATATTTTCCTAAAAATATTTTTAAAAATATGTTAGAACATAAAAAAAAAAAGAATATACAAAATAAATTGTTTATAAATGAAAGGTTAAGAGCATGTACTCTGGGGTTCTGATTCACTATGCAAGATAGTCTGAATATCCCATTGACACTGTAAAGTTCACATTATAAGCATTATAAGTTAACATATTTAATTAATACAAACATGTGAATATAGATAAGAAAATATATACAAAATTAACTTCAAGCAATAGTGTGGTGGAAAGCTAAAAATTTAGCAGTTGTTTATTGTATTTTTTAAATGGAATATAAATTAAATAAAAGATTGTCTAACAATATAGTATTTAAATTAAACATACCTATTGTGAAAACGAAATGTACATATCGAAGTAAGGGAAATTGATATTAAACTGCAAGATATAAAATATATTACAATTGGAATAAATGAAAATAAATACACATGTGAATTTGGCAAAAAAAAAAAAATAATAATAAATAATTTTTGCACAATACCATATGAAGTATGTCATTCGACATGATATAGTTTACTTGGACAGCATGTAGATTGATTGCTTCGATTTTCTTCATTTTTACTATCAATTTTTAGTTACTTTTGTTTTAAATGTTAACATATGATAATATTCTCATATATTTACTTGATTTTAATTTGTAATTTTAGTTTTTTATATTTAGCTTTGCTTCCATTTTCGCGGTTTCAGCAGTCAAGTTTTACTGTTTAAGTTACTTAATTTTGGCTTTGATCCATTTTCCAAATCTTGAAAGAAGATACTCAAAATCATTACTAAAAAACGTCCTGTTCATATTGCAAACTCACGGATCGTTTAACTTAAAATTGAAATTATTGTCCCCACAAAAATAATAAAAACCAAAAAGGAAAAATAGAATTTTAGCCAAAAGAAAAATCTCAAATAAAAAAGTTAAAGCAACTGAAAAACATGTGTGACTTTAGCAGAGGATACAATGTCTTTTTAAATAAAAGAGGCTGCTTTCCTTGGAGACATCAATGGTGCTTCTCAATGTCGTAGTAGGGTTGTAATCTAGCTGCTTTCCTTTTCTTTCCCTTTCAAACAAAAGGAAAAAAAAAACAAAAAGAAAAAGAGGCAGACCAACAATTGATGAAGAAAAAAATAACTAGGGAATAACATCGTTAAGCGTGAGGGGTGGCTGTGGAATGCTTAAAATCCATTCGCGAACGGTGTCGTTTTGTTTATATATGACACATCGCATGAAAGAGAAAATCAAGTTCGCAGGAGCACATGACACGTCATAGGGGGAAGGGAAAATCAACTTGTCTGCACAAAGCACATATAGGGAAGAGAAAACTCTAGTTCTGCAGGCCACCATTATAAATGTTTAATTCAAAAGTGTGGTTTTTCTTCTATTGTAGTAAGAACGGTGTCGTTTTTTCTGGGGTATTTAAGTGAATACACTGTACCAGCTACAGTAATAGACGGTACCAATCACTTAGGCTTTTAATGTATAATATTGATAGTTTTTTTTATTATTAGATATTATATAATTTTTTTATTAAAATATTTTATTTATAGTGAATTATACGAGTGTTAAGAGTTGTTATATAGTTATAATAAAATTGTACTTCTAATTAATGAATTATTAATATTATTTATTATTAAATTAAATTATTATATAATAAAATTAATTTAATTAATTAATAAAATTAGGTTAGTATTTTTCTTAATTTTGCATGCCCTGATTAAACAGATATTTGGCTTCATAAGTTGTCGCAGTTTAAATATTAGTATCTTTCCATCAAATTTTGGTTTTCTTTTTATCCATAAACTCTTGTCGTCGTTTTTTTTTTTTATGAATATTTACAAGAGTTTATGGATAAACTTACGAAGCAAAAGATGAGGAGTGGAATTTGAGTTTCGAAGGAAACAAAACATAAAATATTAAAAAATGGTAGTGAGAATGTCAGAAGTGGGATTTGAACCCACGCCCTCTCTCGAGGACCAGAACTTGAGTCTGGCGCCTTAGACCACTCGGCCATCCTGACCTTTACATTCAAGTTTCATTAATAAAATAACATTTAGCTAAATCCTGCAGCTTCAATGATGCAAACATAAAATAGTGGCTCTACATTTTTCACAAATCCGTACTATTTTCCACAGCATCATAAGGCCAATTTATTCTCTTTATTTTCTCTCTGTCATTCTGAACCAGACTCTGTATTCTTAACAAATCAATTGCACTTGTTTTGGAAAACAAAAAATAAGAAAGTGTAGGAGAAAGCATTCCTCAATATTACGATGGATTACATTGAGATGGATCTATTATGCTTAGCAATCCTGATCTATAACTTGGATGAAGAAGATCGACTCCTAGTTCTTTTTTCATTCGCATGTTGCACACACGTTTCTCACCTCTTGAACTATCCTTCTTGTCATTTGATATAACTCTTTCACATGATGAACTTTGCTTGACCCAGCCTGGCCACTTCTTCCCAACCAACTCCTCTGCATATGCAAACACTTCCTCACGAGGAGCTGGGTCGTCATCCACAATATTGTAAATTCTCCTGATAATTACATATGCAAGATTAACACAAATGCTTAATTCATATATAGTATCACTCTATCAAAATCACTGAAGCACAAAAAAAGGAAAAAAAAATTCATTTAAATACAGTTCTTTAAAAAAATTATAAATTCTATGTAGACACTGATGTGACGCCTAGTTATTACTTATCAAGTAAATTCCATTTAGGCGGTGATGTAGCGTCTAATAATCAAGAATAATTTGTAGACCTGTAAAAACAAGTAAGAGGAACATTTTTGTTATATGAATTAAAGTTGCGGGATTTAGAGTTGCAAATTAAAATTGGAGGACACTGCAGTCCATTAATGTTAAATTGAGGGACAATGTAAAATTTACCCATGATAATTGCTCCATTCTCAATATCTCACATATTTGATGGACCGTGTCTAATTTAACCATGTGTAGCAAGAGGATGTGGGAGGCAGCCTACCCGAAGGATGGCACACAGATGCTTGCCTTGAGTGCTTGACAAATATCCTCAACATGAATTCTCGATGTGTACTGCCTGGACATTCTCATTTTTTGACTTTTTGATAAAGGTTCCTGCTTAATCATTGTGTCAACAGCACTGCCAAAACAAAAAATTCTCTCAAGCCTAAGCCTGCTTACAATATGTGTTCCAGGCAAAAAGAACCTATTACCCAAAAACTGAACAATTAAAAATAACCTATTAGCCAAAAAGAAATGCACCAAGAGTACCCTAACGTTACAATAAGTTCAAGTCAGTTGGTGCTGCAAATATTTGATGTTGGGAGTAACATGTGTAGATATCAACATATGCATGTGCATACAGAGATAGCAACTACAACCTTCTACCAGGGCCATAGATACCTCCGAGCCGAAATACTTGTGTTGAAATCCCAAGACTATTGCCTAGACTTAACCATCCCTCCTCAGCAGCTAACCTTGACTTAGCTGCCTCGTTTGCAGGGTTTGCTGGGTAACTGCCACATGATAACACGTGTAATTAGTGGCAGTTGATTTAAACCTCTAAGATCAATAGTTTGTGTCAAAAATGGTTCCTTACTCCTCGTCCACCCAAGCACCGCCACAGTGACCATATACACCTGGCAACAAGAAGCAGATTAAATAGTCAAAACCAAGTGTTTCCAACACTGTGGACATCCAAACATGAGAAGTCCTCATTGAGATAAGCATGTTGGCAGAATTAGCATCCGCACCTTATTGCATGATGAGAAGCATAAATATTCATTATTCAACATCCAGTTGCCATGCTTATTCTTCATATCAGTTTAATTTTTCTTTATTTGTTGGGTTTTTTTGGATAATGATAGAGAAAAGTATATCCACACCATAATGACTTTTTTCCTCATTAATTTGATTTTTCCATTAATTTTAGTTTACTTAAGCTAACTACCATTAGTTGCGAATACAAAACAATATTTAAGACTATCCTTTACTTGCATTCTAAATGTATTTGCAGGTTCTCTTTCAAGATAATGTGCAGCTCAATAACTAAACATAGAATAGATGGCTAAAGAGAACCCACAGTGGTTTGCACAACATATGCAAGTATGTGCACATGACCATCTTCTTTTTCATATTCATGCATACAAAATACCAAAGACGTACTAGTGGACGACAGATAACAGAGCCATTGTAGATGCCCATCCATTATTGTACTTTTTAGGAGTTCTCCATGCTGAAGCACCTGAATAATGATAACCAAGCAATCAATATTCCTACTTCCTTCCATGATGAGAGGGATTCAATGTAAACAAAATTAACAAATGAAGATAGAAAAGTACTTCGAACATACCGGATCACCAATGCCAACTACAGCAGGGATGGACATAAGGAGGTGTGTATAAGATCTTAAATTATTTAGAGTGCTCAATCTGGCCCAAAAATAGCAATAATAATAATCATATAATTCCAAAAATCAGCCAAGTAACACCAGTCTGTAGCCATGATAGAAACAGGAAAAAGATCTGCATTGGCAAGCTCTAGATTACTCCATTTTGTTCCTTTCCCTATGTTCCTTTTTGTTATTTTGGAAGGAAGAAAAATATGCGATTGAAGAACAATACACAATACTCAAAAAGTTCAGAAAACAGAAAAAAAGTCAGTAATTTTTATTAATTGTTGATGAAATTGCCATTTTCCTAGTGTAAAGCAAATCATATATTTACGAAATCTATTTTCTAGCAAAATCAGAAATTATATTTAAAAAAAAATTCCAATGAAGCAAAAAATTGAACTAAACAGAGAGTTAATAGGAGAAAGCAACAAAGAAAACGAAACGAATAGCAGAAACTCACTCTGGCTCATTAGCATCAAAAAGGCAAATATCGAATCCTCTCTCCTCAAGTTTCTTCTTCTTCATCGCCCTTGTACAAGTCCCAGTGACAACCCTATATCAACGAACACTTGAAGCATACACCATATATAACAGTAAAAAGAGAGGAAGAAAACGGAAGAAGCATTGAGAAACTAGAAGAATTACCAGCCTTCCTTTTTGAGGTCTTGGGCAAAGAATTGCCCGACATATCCCATTCCGAGTATAAACATCCGATTCCGACATCCCGATTCAATCTTACCGATTCCGGAATGAGACCCAGCAACAGCGGCTAAACAGGACGAAAACTTTGGCGGAAAATTTCTTTCAAAATAACCCACTGGAATCCCAAAGCTTGTCGGTACTTGGCAGATCTCCATTCCATCACCGGATATCGGGCCGAATAGCAAAGTGTCTGTTCTGTTCGGTGGCTCGAGGTGTAATATTCCATTCAAATTAATGGCAATTGTTCATGGCTGTGTTGACGAGCTAGTCCATTCCTTTTGCAATTTAATGTTATTGATTGAACCCACAAAAATAAAGACAATGATTGGGCATGGAACAAAATTAAACATGAAAAAAAAG
>CATIWF010094318.1:0-13139 GCA_949630135.1 Balakata baccata | reverse complement strand
TATAAATTACATTTATATTTAATAATTAATTAAATATTTAGTTATACAAATATATGAAATATGATTTTTAAAAAAAATAAAAAAGAGAATATTAGACATGTTATATTATTATTGTACATTAGAAAAAATTTTCAACTTATTCTCTATTTTTATTATGTATGAAATATATTATATTTTATTATATATGAGACATGTTATATTTTATGAAAATATTACGCGGACCGGTTCGATCTTAAACTCGTAATCCGCTGGCTTTCCCGGTTCATTGACCAGGCCAATTTTTACAACATTGATATAACTATTAGAAAAGACAGGCACATGTGCCAGCCCTCTAATAAAGTAATAATGAATGTGTATCCCACCATTTGTACCTATGTAAATAATTCATTGCTCCAACATCTTCAGTGCATTAGTCCCGGAGAGAATTCCCTTATGGCATGAGGACCTTGTCCATAAAGAAAAAATATCGGATAACGAGTCTTATCATTTCCAAAAATCTCTTTCTACTAAACACTGTCTGATATATAGCCTTCATCCCATGCTTTACCTGAATCAATTCAGCCACACGCCTGAGAAGTCTTATGCATGCTACACATGATGCAACATATTATTTCTCATGCTTTTCATTCCACAATTAAGATTGTGACTACTACATGCGACAATGTGTATCAGCAAACATTCAGATCCAACTTAAAAAAAATTACATTCAGCAGATAAATTTTATTTTTACAACAATACATACCAGTTTATTGCATTCACAAACTTAAATGTTTACAGCTGCTGCTTAAGGCAGGGTAAGAGTACTTGGTCAAAGTTCAAAGTTCATTGGAGTAAAGGCACTCATCCACTAGTTGGCGAAGATTTGGATTCTCCAGGGCAGCTGCAACTCTTTCCTTATCATTTAACTGCTTATTAACTGCAAAAGACAGATGTTACAAGTTAAGGGAAGCTTAGGTGCAGAATAGATATTGACCCCATGTATAGTAAAGGTTGATTGCACGTTGCATATCAAAACTCTAAAAACACACATATTAAAGAACACGGCCATATCTTTTATACTTGCCTTGTAAATGTTAGGATAAAGATATGTCAGTGAATAAATCTGATTGAAAAAAAATACTCATAGGAAAAATAATTGGACTACTTGAATATGTTGACATATGCGTGTTGTATTGCGGATGTGACTTAAAAAGACAAGATTGAAAAACAAAAGGCACTCCAGTTAGTGCCAGATTTAACTTCACCTGATTCTTCATGAGCATGAGATCCAGGAGAAACTTTAATGTCAACCTATGAGAAAAAAAAAGGTAAACTTTATAGTTGAATATTTACACTTGTCAATTATTGAATGTTAGAAATAAAATCCCACTGAAAATAAATTTGCTTTAATCTTCACGAATAAATCCCTTTAAAATAGGTAGATAACCCAAGAGAAAACGTATGAAAACCAAGAAAATAGGAAAGAAAACTCTTAATAAATAGATAGAACAGGGAACAGAGCACCGAAAAATTTCTGTAAAGCCAAACTATTCTCTCTTATTTGCATTGTTGTAATCATGCATACAGAAAAGAAAAAAATTAAATTGGATTCCTCATCTGATTAGTCATTTGATTCTGCTTAGCCTTGCAGTATTTCTCAAAAAGGCCAAACTTCCTGCAACAATCTACATTGCACCTTGGACTTGCCTCTTGCCAGCAATCCTTCACCAAATGGTCTGAACTAGTCTTCTAATTTTGACTAGATAACTGCTTTCTTCTCTGCTTGGCTTAAAAGGTCTCTTCACTTGCATCATTCTTCCCCAAATTAGATCTCCATTCTTGAGCTTGTAGTTTACTGATGAGCTCAACAACAAATAGCACACTAAGGTCACAAGATTTTTCTATGAGATACACTTTCATTTAAACCTTGATGGCAAACTAATCAAGATTTTCTCCACCAACTTGGAGTCTTGAAATTGCTCCCCAAGCAATCTGATTTTATTCACTAGCTCCATCAACTTAGCAGCAAGCTTTGCCACTTGTATCTTCTCTCATCATTAGCACCTCAAACTCCTTTTTTAGCTCGAGGATCTTGACTATTTTCACCCCATCACTTCCCTCAAACTCCTCCTTAGCTTATTCCATGCGTTCTCCGGGTTGTGAACATGATACCTGATAAGCCTAAAGTCATGGCTCTTGGCTTTTTAGCTTTTTGATCTTCATAAGCGGTCATTTAAGCAAGGTTGGGCCAAGAACTAAGGGAGGCGGGTGTGCTCCAGAGTTTTTATGGCATTCCACAAACTCAGAGCCTTTAAGAATGAGTCTTCATTTAATAATTCAAACATGATAATTTTCTCTATGAGACAATGGGAGGACCAGTTCTTAAAAATTGCTGCCAGAAGCCATTTTTAAGTGCTTTGTCTTACTCTCACACCAGAGAGAAAATAGGAAAAACTCCCTTTAAACAGGAAGATAAGCCAAGGGAAAAAGTAGGAAAGAGAACTCCTACTAAATAGATAGAATTCTAGGAACAGAGCACCAAGAATTTCTATTAAACCCTAACTATTCTCTTACCAAGAATTTCTCTCAAACCTAAACTATTCTCTGTTCATTAATGTTAAACATGGATTTGTACAAGAGACATTATTACAAGTATCATGCATAGAGAAAGAGAAATAATTAAACTTAATACTATGGATGCCTTCCTGGATCTAGAATATATTTAACAACCACTGACCAGAAATAAAAGACTTCCAATTCAAGCTCATATTACCTTTCACTTCACTTCAAATAGTTCAAAAATATATTAGGCTTCTTAAATTTCAATCAAAAGCATAAAGGGCTACTTGTAAACATAATAGAAATAAAATCAAAGAAGATTGCAGGGTATGTTAATCAGCAACCAAAACACACACAGATAGACAAGCATTGAATTGAATAATGAATCACAAAACTGACCTTATAATGGGGCGGGAAACATTCCTGTAATTTTACTCTAAGGCAAAGACCAATAACTGTTGCCATGCTGCAATGTTGAATTGTTGGAGTAAAAGTAATCCTAAAAGGTAAATAATCAAATTAATGAGCAGCTTGGTTGCCTGGGGTCTAGTAAGTTGAAATGCCTAAAAACACTAAATTCCATACATCTGGGTGCAATTTTAACAAGAATCGAAGATAGTAGAAATGAAAGCATAAGAGTTACTCACAGAATACGGCCAAGCTTGTCATCAACGGTGATGGATTCCTCTGAGAGAACACTAAGCTGCTCCAGTGAATATGGATGCTCTGGATCTCTTATATCCCTCACAAAATTTTCAGTTCAAGTCAAAGATCACATTTTGTTTCCAGGAAAGAAAAGAACGAAAACACCATCAATCACCCAATTCATAGGGATGAAAATTTTACAGAAAATTAAAGCAAACAAAAAGGATATCATAGACTTCGAGTGGATCGACAGCATCATCACAGTGAAGATCTTCAGTGCGAGCAACTCTTTCCTTCTTAGCATGAACAACAGGATTCGCATTGATCAGACCCAGAGTCATTTTCCTCGCTATTTTCTTCTCTTCTCTTTCCTGTCCAGAGTCTTGAGTGTTTTCGTTTGTTTACTTACTTTTACTTTTCAAAGTCACGGGCTACAGTTGCCCTGCGCCTCTCTGTACTGTAATTAATCATCAGTTGAATTTTATCCCTCCAACCATACAAATGGTAATAATTCGATTATTTTAATTATAAAATAAAATAAAAATAATTTTATATTATAAATAATTTTTAAAATATTAATTTATTACAATTTATCCTTAATAATCATAATAGTCTTCAACTCGGCTGTGCAAAATTAACCAAAATTAATCTATTTGGAAGAAAAAAATTATAATATATTTTTATTTTTTTCTTTCTATTTACTCCTTTTAAAAAATTATTTCATATCGTGCTAAATCCTAACTTTTCTTTTATTTTTTTTGTTATTTTTGACCAAAAATTATTATTCTACACTTTTTTTATTAATTTATTTTTAAAATAAGTAGTCATTTTATATAAATATAATTTTATTGATTTAAATAAGTAGTTATTTCACATAAATTTAATTTTGTTTGTTTGTTTTGTTTTTTTTATTTTGTTGTTTTATTACTGCATTTAGTTTTTCATCATTTTGTTACGATATTTTATTTTCCACTATTTTATTACGTCGTTTTATTTTTGTGTGGGTGATTCAGACAAATAAAATATATTCGATTTAATAGAAATAACAAATCAAATTATGATCGTTAATATGATACAGAACTGGAGTCATATGTATATTTTATCTTATATAGTTTTTAAAGGATATATATTTATTTGTTCTATCGATATATTGCTAGTTTAAATCAATAAAATTATTTTTAAAAAAAAAATTATTTCATATTTATAAATATAAATAAAGAATGCGATAATTATATAAAAACAAAAATATTTTTCTTTATCAATAAGTTTTAATATAATAGTATTGCTCTAGTGGCTTCGAATTTAAATTTTTAGTTAGATTTTCTTATATTTTTTTCTTTAAAAATTAAATTGAAATCTTGAATTTAAATAAATAGGTTGAAATTTAATAAATTTTAAATATAAATAATATTCAAAATATAGAACATAAATAGAAAATTATCTTTGAAAAATTTTATAAGTTTTTTTGTTTTCATATTTGAAAAGGCTTTTCCTTGTAAATTAATAAAGATTATAAAACAATGAAATAAAAAGTAATGTTTTATTTTGCCAATTCTAATTGTTTAATTTCATTTCATTTTAAATTTGAAAATATTGCCATAAAATTTAATTTAGATATATTGCTCTTTATAAATATTATTTAAAAATATAAAAAAATAAATAATATAGTAGTTATAGCTCAGTTGGTAAAACAAAATGTGAGCAAAATTTTTTTTACCCTGTTTGGAACAAATAAATGACTTTGGAATTCATTTAAAAAAAATTATTTGAAATTTATTTGTTTATGAAATTTGATTGAATTCTCTTTAACTGTGTTTGAAACAAATTCAGAATTTGATATTTATTTACATATTTTTCTAAATTATTCTTATAATAACTTTAAGAAAAAAATAGAGATCTATATAGAAATAAATTTTTACAAACATACATTCGGATTAAATTTGTATAGAAATAAATTATTTTAACATAGACATACATTTGAAATTTAAAAAAAAAAAATCAAACACAATCATAATTATAGTTATAACTATTTTTGTTATAATACTTCCTCTATCTCAAAATGATAGATCTAGTTTTATTTTTACACATATTAAGAAATTTAATTAATTTTTACTTGATATTTTTCAAAAATATTCTCCATTTATTATATTATTGAAAATAATTATTTGATCTTTTTGATGCAGGACTTAACAATTAATTTTAAGAGTTATTTAAAACAATAGTTGAAAAAATAAATAGATATTTTAAATTTATTTAATAAGAGTATAAAAATAAGAATATATTTATAATGGAATAAAATAACTACACTTCAAAAAAGTAAGTAATCTATAATTTTGGATGGTTAAAAATAAAAAATAAGCATATTTTTTCCGGAATGAAGTAATATATGATTTGATAAAAAAATTATATAACAAAGCTTATAGAATTCAATTATTTTTGAAAAATAAAGTAGGAAAAAGATGATAATAAGGAAAGGAAAAAAAAGTAAATTGTGTTTGTCAAATGATAAAGAAAATGAGATAAATATATTTTTATCAATAAAATATATTTAACTTATTCTATAGAATTTATTTATAAATTATACTTATTTTATTAGAATTTAATTTGAATTAATTTCATAAAATTTAAATCTAAAAATTATAATAAATAATTCATTTATTCCAAATTAGAAAGTTCCGGTTTAACAAATGAATTTATCAAATTCCAATCAAGGGGTTAAATTGTAAATCGAATGAATGAGGATAGCCCAATTCTTTGTAAAAAAAAAAAGAAATTGCCTAATTCTACAATTTAATACACTGGATATTTAAAAATATTAATTTTTAATTTTAATCATTAATTAGTAATTTAATAATTTTAAATATTATTTGCGCACAAGTACAAAAAGCCCTCTCGAAAAAATGGAAAAAATAACTAATGGTTAATTATATTTACTTTTACATGGCGTTTGATAATTGTGCAAGCGAAAATGGCGATGGCCCTCATGGAGAGGTTTGCATTATGAGATTGAAAATGTCCTTACTTCTCATATCCTCTGATCATTTCATTTCAATCGAATCGACTAATTTGCTACTGAAATCTGAGAGTAAATTCTAAGCGAGAAAGAAAGAATCGTAATTATCCATTCCTAGCTGACGAGCGGATTCGGAATCGCCTTTGGTTTGAAGCTCAAACAATGGTACACAGTGCCTATGATTCCTTTGAGCTTCTCAGCAGGTGCCCTACGAAGATCGACGCCATCGAATCCTACGGTTCAAAGCTCCTTGTTGGCTGCTCCGATGGCTCCCTTCGAATTTACGCCCCGGAAGCCTTCATCTCCGGCCGATCTTCACCCTCAGATCACCATGTTCAAGCTCACGAGCTTCGAAAGGAAACATATGCACTCGAGAAAACTGTTTCGGGGTTTTCGAGGAAGCCTCTCTTATCAATGCAGGCATTGGCATCACGAGAGCTGCTTTTGTCGCTCTCTGAATCCATCGCCTTTCACAGACTTCCTAATTTGGAGACTTTAGCTGTAATCACCAAGGCTAAGGGTGCCAATGTGTATTCATGGGATGACAGAAGAGGGTTTTTGTGCTTCGCTAGGCAGAAGCGAGTTAGTATCTTCAGACACGATGGTAATTATCTTCATCTAATGCTTTTTTTTTTTCTTGCTTTTCAATTGTTGTTGAATTATGCTTCTTTGTGCTTTTATTGTTAGCTTCTCTTGAGATATTATACACGGGCTGCTGCATTTATTAGTTTTTGCAATTTTTCGTGATGATCGTTAAAGTTTTTCCAAGGTTGACATTAAGCTGGTAATTTTTGGGCGGAACTGAAATTTTAGTCCTTGTTTAGGTGGAAGAGGATTTGTTGAGGTAAAGGATTTTGGGGTTCCAGATACTGTGAAGTCAATGTCTTGGTGTGGTGAAAATATATGTCTAGGGATTAGAAAGGAATATGTGATACTGAATGCCACTAATGGTGCATTGACTGAGGTATTTCCTTCTGGAAGAATGGCGCCTCCTTTGGTAGTCTCTCTTCCTTCAGGGGAGCTTCTTCTTGGAAAGGTATTTTATATTCCATGTTTAGAGCTACTGTCATGAGTTCCAAAATTTTGGCATATGTGTATATACTGTGCATTCTGTCTGCTTTTATAATTTAATTATAATATTTTACTACCCAAAAAGAAATGCAAACAGAGAAAACGTGATTTTTTCATGCCTTAGGAAAATATTGGGGTCTTTGTGGACCAAAATGGAAAGCTTCTTCAAGCAGAGAGGATTTGTTGGTCGGAGGCCCCTTCTGTTATTGTTATTCAGAAACCATATGCTATAGGTCTCCTTCCAAGACGTGTTGAGGTAGCTTAAACATTTGGAACACGAGATTTTATTTTTCCTTTTTTCTCTCTCCTCTTTGTGCATTCTTTCCTTGTTGTCATTTGTTTTTGCAGATTCGGTCTCTTCGAGTTCCATATCCGTTGATACAGACAATTGTTCTTCAAAATGTCCGTCATCTTATTCAAACCAACAGTGCAGTTATTGTCGCATTAGACAATTCTGTGTATGGGCTCTTCCCTGTTCCTCTTGGTGCACAGGTAAGACTTGTACTCTTTTTTCTGCTCTCTGCGGACCTTCTATTTTATGTGGATGAGGAGACGTCAATTAAGGATCTCAGCATTCTTGAGATTTAAAAAACAAACTTGAGATATATTTTCTTAGAATATTCTATTTGTCATCCAATAAGTTATGCTTTTGCCAATAAGCTTCATATTCTAGCTTCAGTAGTATTGAATTTGCAAACAGAATTAAACAGCGATATTACACTGCAGATTGTACAGTTAACAGCATCTGGAAATTTTGATGAAGCCTTGGCCTTGTGCAAGTTGCTTCCACCAGAAGATTCAAGCCTTCGAGCAGCAAAGGAAGGGTCAATTCATATAAGGTAAATTCTTTTAGTTCATTTTTTTCACTTTTACTTGTTTATTTATTTATTTATTTTTGTGCTGGTGAGATTCTGCATATTGCATTTGAGCACAATGGACTGTGAGTTTGTTTTGTAATTATGTTGTGAATCAGTTATTCATTTATAGAACTTAGTTTCTTCATTTAATGTGGATTTTTAATTCCTTGGATTTAAATAACGGGTTCTGAGATTCTGAAGATAGATACAACTAGAATTGCATGAGCATCTTGTTGGACATATTGACTATTTAAAGCTGATCAGAGATCTTGAAATCTAGAAAGTTCACATGCTATGTAATTTATAGGTGCTGGAGAACAAGAAGATATATGAAACTGTTTTAGTTCAATTTGTTGGGAATATTTCCATGTTGCATATCTGTGTTGCAATTATATATGTGTATGTGTGTGTGTGTGTGTGTGTGGGCTCTCATGCATGCACAACGTGTGTATGTATACATATATAAATTGATAATACTCTTGCACCAATAAAATTTATGCCACTGTCTTGCAGATATGCTCACTATCTTTTTGATAATGGGAGCTATGAGGATGCTATGGAACACTTTTTAGCATCTCAAGTGGATATCACCTATGTGCTTTCCTTGTATCCCTCGATTATTCTTCCTAAAACATCGATAGTTACTGAAACAGACAAGCTAATGGATGTTTCTTCTGATCCTCCATATCTCTCAAGAGGTTCATCTGGACTGTCAGATGATATGGAATCCTCACCTCCGCCACAGTTTAGTGAATTTGACGAGCATGCTGCCCTTGAATCCAAGAAAATGAGTCACAATACACTCATGGCTCTCATTAAGTTTTTGCAAAAAAAGAGATATAATATAATTGAAAAGGCCACTGCTGAAGGAACAGAAGAAGTTGTTTTAGATGCTGTTGGAGAAAATTTTGGACCGTATGACTCTAGCAGGTTTAAAAAATCCAACAAGGTAAGCGACTCTTTTTGTTTTCCCTGTTTCAGATATTACACGATTTTTGAGTCCTGTATTATGGATAGTGGGAAGTTTCAGATGTCACAAGACTCCCAGAGCCCTCCATGCTAAGCTTTTTGTAATCTTCCTTTGTTTGGCAAAACACACTGTTTAAACTTCATACAATGGAGAAATATATGCATGTCTGTGTGAGAGAGAATGGGTGCAATTAAAATAACTGAGCATGCAGGTGACACAAGAAGACTTGAATGCATTGATTAATGTATTAGATGGATCAAACACATATCAAGTTTTGTGTTGTTAAAAATTCTAAGTTTGCTTCTGCAAGCTTATAAAAGCATTTGATTTCTATTATGTTATTGTTCATGTACTTAATGTCAAAGTTACTATTTATCAGAATAAAGGCATGTTAAGATGGTGCAAACGAGCAGTGAAGCATAATGTTTCAACAATATACTCATTAGAAACAGAAAATATACGTACACTTTGGCTATTTATTGATATTAACTTGGCAATCTTGTGCTGTGTTTGGTCACTTAGGGACGTGGTAACATCAATATTAGCTCGGGTGCTAGGGAAGTGGCAGCAATACTTGATACAGCTCTACTCCAAGCACTTCTTCTTACTGGACAGTTTTCTGCAGCTTTAGATTTACTCAAAGGTGTTAATTATTGTGACCTGAAGATATCCGAGGAGATTCTTCAAAAACGAAATCATCATGCTGCCTTATTGGAACTTTATAAGTGCAATTCTATGCACCGTGAAGCTCTTAAACTTTTGCATCAACTAGTTGAAGAGTCAAAGTCACCACAAGCTGAGCTTACCTCAAAGTTTGAGCCAGTATCTATTATTCATTATCTCAAGGTAAGTTTTTTCATTTAGTCAGCTACCTTTCATTGTGTGTCAATTTATTATAACAAGTTGGCTTGCAGCTCACTAGGAAGTATAGATTTAAACTTCTCATTCTAGATTCAAAAGTAGATGGCTGGCTTTCTAGCTCTCATTATTGTTCTGTTGCCTTTGATATATGTTGTGAGATATTGAGAGATATTTGAATAATATTCTTAATTAGCTTGATTTATGTAATTAGGGATAGGTAGAGATTTATTTCTTAGTTTGTATTGTTTCCTATTCTTTATATATTTGTTTCCTATTTTATATTCATAGAGTTGTATATATATAGGGCTTTCTACTATCAATGAAATTATCAATTTATCTTCATTCTTGTTTCTTTACAATATATCAAAATGAAAAGGATGCCAGCCTTTTCAAGCACTGCGATGAGTTTCTTTTCATTATTTTTATTTTTAAGCTTTAGTCCAGTTAGATTCAACTAATTTGACTTTTGACGTGCCAACCTGAATATTATCCTAGCATTTAAACAGAGGCAAAGATTTCTTCCAAAGTCTTAAATTTAGTGTCTAAGCGTTCACTTCTATGAAATTCTTACATTAGTTTTGGTCACAAACTATGGTGAAAAAGGTTATTTGAGTTCTGTTCTTGCATTATTGCTAACATGATTTCTAATGCATCATGGTCTGAAAAGATAAATCATATCTCGATTGATGGTTAGATTTACATTTTACAGCGATCATTTTGTCAAATTTCTTATGCAGCCACTCTGTGAGTCAGATCCCATGCTTGTCCTGGAGTACTCAATGCTTGTTCTTGAAAGCTGTCCAACACAAACTATTGAGCTTTTCTTATCTGGGAATATTCCTGCAGACTTGGTTAACTCTTATTTAAAGCAGCATGCTCCAAGCATGCAGGGCAGATATTTAGAACTTATGCTTGCAATGAATGAAAACGGGATCTCCGGAAATCTGCAGAATGAAATGGTGAAGAATCTTCTCTTTAACTCTATAATTCTTTCAAACCATCTGTTTAATTTATGGCAAGTGACTTGCAAATAAATGATTTTCCCAAATCAGTGTTTTTACTGTTGTACTACTGCTAATTTGGATAAATAACTGCTACTTATATTTTCTACATGCGGCAGGTACAAATATATCTTTCAGAAGTGCTTGATTGGCATGCAGATCTGAGTGCTGAACAGAAATGGGATGAAAAAGTTTATTCCCCAACAAGGAAGAAATTATTGTCTGCCTTGGAGAGTATCTCAGGTTATAATCCGGAGGCTTTGTTGAAGCGTCTTCCAGCAGATGCATTGTATGAAGAACGTGCACTTATATTGGGGAAGATGAACCAACATGAGCTTGCATTATCTCTTTATGTTCATAAGGTATTTTCTGGTGTAAATCAACCTGTTCAGCTGACATGATTAATGAATGAAATTGCTTTCTGGGGAACATCATATAAGGCAAAAGGCCGGTTTTATAGTGATTTTAGAATTTCCCTGGTCATTACAAATTGCAAGGTTGAGATAAAAGGTTCAATTCTATACCGAAGCTTAATTTTTCTGTTTGCCTTGATGTAGCTATCAGTAGGTCTCTTTTGTGTGGCAGTTATTTTTGTCTTCACCCTCTCTTTGTTCATCTTTTTTTTCCCCCTTCAAAATCACTATGAATTAAAAGGAATGCTCCTTTGACCTTTACAGCTTCATCTTCCGGAACTAGCATTATCCTATTGTGATCGAGTGTATGAAACTTCAGCTCACCAAGCATCTGGAAAGGCTTCTGGCAACATATACCTCACTCTTCTGCAAATTTATCTGAATCCCCAGAGGACAATCAAGAACTTCGAAAAGAGAATTACAAATATAGTATCCTCTCAGAATACAATTATTCCTAAGGCCAGCTCTGGGACCTCAGTTAAAAGTAAAGGTCGTGGAGCCAAGAAAATTGCTGCCATTGAGGGTGCAGAGGACTTGCGTTTCAGTCTTAGTAGCACTGACAGTAGTAGGAGTGATGGTGATACAGACGACTTTAGTGAGGAAGGAGGCTCCATGATTATGCTTGATGAGGTCCTTGACCTTTTGAGTAGAAGGTGGGACAGGATCAATGGAGCTCAGGCCCTCAGACTTTTGCCAAAGGAAACAAAATTGCAGGTACTTAGTATAAAAGGGACTAATGAAGTTCACTGGTTTACCATACGCCTTTTCTATTTGATGTCGGTATTACTAGTAGAAAAAGCGCCTCTCCTCTTTTTCTGATATTATGCTATTTTTCACCAAGTCTTGTTAAATTTGCTTTACTGGGAACAGAATCAACTTCAACTCCATTCTAATGGTTTTCCTTTTTGTCCTTCCTCTGTAGAATTTGCTTCCTTTTCTTGGACCTCTTATGAGAAAATCCGGTGAAGCATATCGGAATCTCTCAGTTATCAAGAGCTTAAAGCAGAGTGAGAACCTGCAGGTATCCATTTTATGACCATCTATAAGTTTGAGCGGTAAACACATTTACACAGAACTGTCTACAAGGCATCCTAAAAAACTGAGAGTATGTTTTACTAATTTATGTTAATTAATTTGAGTGATAATTTGAGAACATTGCTGCTTAGTCGGTTAATTTATGATTTGGTTCCATGATGTTTATACAAATGCATACCGTGTCTATGATGTTTCTACAAATGCATACTTTGTTCTTATGCTTTTGCCTAGTTAAACAAATGATTATGTGAAACAGGTGAAAGATGGACTGTACAACCAAAGGAAAACAGTAGTGAAGATCACCAGTGATAGTATGTGCTTTCTTTGCAACAAGAAAATCGGAACAAGTGTGTTTGCAGTTTATCCCAATGGGAAAACACTTGTGCACTTTGTTTGTTTTAGGGACTCCCAGAGTATGAAGGCTGTGGTTAAAGGCTCACCGCTACAGAAGCGATGAGGTTTGGATATTCACAAGCATTAATTGACATGTTTTTGTTGTACACGAGCTTGGGGGTAAGTCTTTCTTAGCATGAGTTAAAGATGTGAAAATGTTTGCCAGGTTTCATCTTTGGTCTTTGAAGAAAGCCTAATCAGTGTTCCCACAGTGCTCCCCGGTTGAATCCTGTGTAAGCAGTGATGGAATTGGTAGACAATTAAATTTTAAGGTTGGTTGGTTTGTAGATAGGGATAAGATAATGTGTGGGTTGAGATTCATTTTGGTTATAGTGGGAAGGG
>CATIWF010094300.1:0-34801 GCA_949630135.1 Balakata baccata | reverse complement strand
TTTGTTTGTTAGAGGTAGTTATTTTTATTTGTTAGTAGTTATTTCTTTCGATTTTTCCCACTATGTTATTTATAAATAATTTGTAGTTTTTCTTTTCAATTAGATATATTCTGACTAATCATAGCGATATATATTTTAATATTTTAATTTATTCACATCAATTGATATAAATAAAATATGTCAAGGTTTTTCATTTTCTTTTGCAACTCCCATAAGCGTTATCTTTTGCAACATTCTCATAAAAAAAAAACAGCTTCGTATTAGGAAAAAAATTTGAAAAGATTACAATGAATTTATGCACCGAATAAAATAATAATATGTCACATAAAAATATAATAATCAATCAGTGGATCTTAATGTATTTTTATACTAAAATATCATTCTGCTTAGGGTATATTAAGATGGATAAAAAAAGAAGACATGAGATTGCTGAGACCGAAGAAAAAATCGCAGAACAAATTAAGTAAAAACTCAGTTTCTTTTTTATATACAACGTATTAATTTAAAGTTTTTTACGTAAAAAGGTCTAATTAAGAAATGCAAAATAAGAATCGATTTAATTACAATATAAACAAGAATAATTCAATAGTAATTTTTGAAAAATTATAATAAAGAAAAAAAGAAAACTTAATGAGTACGTACCTCACCGGGTGCAGAGGCATTTATCTAGCATCTTGAACTAAGACATCCCATCTGGCAGTGGGAGAAAAAGCATAACCAGTGCCACCCACAAATCCCAACTATCCTGATGATCAGATGAGGAAATATAGTCAATGCAAGTAACCCTGGTGTTAAATTTGATCCTTGGTAGAATGTTGAAGTGCTCAGCATAAGCTTTGAGATACTCCATGCATAGGCTGGTTATGATCAGGGAAGGTTTCTTTAACAAAAGACGGCCATGGAAAATCTGAATACTCAAAGAAAGGTCTGGGTGTTTGAAGTTTTGTGGACTCAATGGTTTGATTCCAAATTCCACCAATCTCACTCCTCGCCTCGAATACTATAGGCTCGAAACCTTTCTGATCCATTGCGTGCTTGCAGGCAAGGAGACCACTCAATCTGGCACCGATTATGCCTATTTTCTTCTTCATTTTTTGGGCTCTGTGGGTGTAGGGTTACTCTCTCCTTAACATATATAGCACAGCAGGAAGCAGTGGCTTACCAGCAAATGAATTGGGCCAGCTGATTTGCTTTGGCATTTTTAAGAAGAAGACAAATAAGATTGATATCCTCACTTAAATCGGCATTTTCTTATGTTTATCATGTGAAGTTTTAAGGTTGTATTTGGGATACGCTGTCCACGTTTGCTTTCATGCAACAGCTAATTAATTAATTGAAACTGTTAAGGTTGTAGTTGGCAAATCGAGAATCGAATCGAATAGTTCGATTCGATTCATCTTGATAATATTAATTAAAAATAATATATATTTATTTTTAAGAACATTATTCGTATTATTATTCTATAGTTTTGAAATATAGTAACCACTAAACATAGAAATGCTAAATAAATAATAATAGTACTAAATCATAAAGTCAAATGTAGTTTAAAAACTGTAATTTATAAAAAAAATGCTATATAATTTGAAAGAACTAAAATAAGTAATATAAATTATTTTATACTTTAAATTTATGATCACCAAGAAAAAGAAGATAGTAGTAATTTTTTTTTAAATTTGACTCATTTTTCATGTGAATCGATATAAATCGAATGATTCGAATAGTGAATTGTCACTATTCATATAATTTTATATTCGTATTAAAATTTGATTCGTTTTCTATATGAATTAATACAAATCGAATGAATCGAGAATAGTAAGATTTGTCGTCTCTTCTCTTCACCTCTCTCTAGATCTTCACGGCAGGCTTTACATGCCATTGGGATATCTTCCCTCTGTGGCTAGCCACAAAAGAAAGCCACTTAATTCCATTTCACCATATTTAGAGTATATTAAAAATGTGAAAATTCCACAGGTTTCCATATAAAAGCAACGTGAACATCAAAACTTAATTTTTGAAATTCAAAGTGAGCTCAACTTGGCGAGACATTTCCTTCCATATATTCGATATGAGCGTTATAACATTGAGAAAATTTTTTTCTAGTAAAAGAGGGCAGAAAAAAAAATGCATATTTATCAAATTCACGTAAATGTAAAATAGATAAGTGCGTAATAGATAACTGCTGAAAACGTTTTTAAGATGAATTTTCTTTTATATTATGACTTTTCTAGAATCTTCGGTAGCAGAGTCGGCATAGTTCGCTCCTCCCACGGGAATGGAATAAATGAAGATGCACATTTATCATATTCACATAAATGCTGGATATTCAAATGCATAATAGATAACAACTCAAAGTATATAAAATAGTAAATTCACTCCAAGATGAGTGCTATAGTAATTCGACTTTTATAGAACCTTAGCAAAACCGACATAGTTTGCTGCTCCTGCAGAGATGGAGCGAATGAAATTTTAAGAATTTAGACTAAAAATTCGTTTTTGTTAAAAGCTCGATACATTTTAGGTTTTTTGATTGATCATTGAATAAAATGTTACAAGAAAAATTTTAATTCAGGGAATAAAAAAATTATTCATTTTTAATGCCAACTTTCAATATTTTTTGCAAGAGTATTCTTTAAACAAAATATCACTGTTTAGTTTTTAATGTTTTTAAATAAAAAAACTTTTAATTTTTTGCTATTTTCTTTTCAAAAACCATTTTATTTTAAATTTAGTAAATTTTATTTAAATAAGATTAGCTCATATTATATTATCAAATATTTGAATCTAAATAAATGAACTTAAATTTGGTAAGATTCTTAAATATAGAAAATCATATATGTCAAGTTAAATAATGATATTAAAAAACAAAATGGAAATATTTTTTTTCTAAAAACCCTAACTTCCTTTTCTCTCAACTGGTTACCATATTTCTTAAACAAAGAAAGGTGATTTTTGGTCATTATTGGCTCAAAATCATCTATATACATCTTTTTTAGCTATTTATTTTTAAAATAAGCGGTTATTTCATATATATATATATTTTTTTTTGTGATTTTGTTGCGATATTTTGTTTTGTCGTCTTGTTACGACGTTTTATTTTTATCGTCTTGTTGTAGTATTTTTTTGTGTAAATGATTCAGACATGTAAAGTATATTTGATTCAACGGAGATAATAAATCTAATTATGGTCGTCAATATGTTGCAGAACTGGAATCATATGTATTCTAGTCACTATAAAATTATCAAATTTGTAGGTTTTAAATATAGTTATTATGTTATTAATTTAGATACTGTGAATTTTTTTACTGTTTCATTATCTATAATTTTTAGTAGATTTGTATATATTTTTATCGATATATTGTTATATTTTGAATCAATGAAGTTATTTTCCTTGTAAAAAAAACACAATGGTAATTAAAAAATCACAAAATTTTTATTTCGATTTTAAAAATAAGTTTTCTTTAAATAAAAATAAAAGTGCTTCACCCAAAAAAGATAAAAATAAAAGCAAAAAATATAGTCAAAAGAGTCAAACATACATTTTTAACATTTTTTTTCGGAAAAATGAAGTAGAAATCTTATAATCCAATTGATTCCAAACAAAGTCCTTAAATGCCCTATCTCTGTTTTTTTTTTTCAATTAAACTTTCTCTTCTTTCTTTCATTAGTCGGTTATATTAAATTTATTTTAGATATATTAGCTAGTCAAATTCAAATTTTCAAGATTTAAAATATTTGAAGACATCTCGTTATAAAAATTAAAAATAGTAATCACGGTATGAGAAGAGTCGAAAATTCGAATGTGTCAGAAATTCGATGACATATATAGGAAGTTGATTTTAATCTTTAGCAAGTCATTTAGCTCTAAATAATTATTGTTTTTCAAAAAAGAGAGGAATCCATCGTTCTTTTTTTTTCCCCCGTATATATTAATAATCAAGGATTCAAGAATTCTGATGAAGAATTCTATTACGTATATAGCCTAATAAGTAAAACTATTATTGCTAATTTAAATGAGTAATTTGTTTATTCGTTTCACACGAAGAGAATTTGACAATAAACTTGTAAAAGGAAGAATTTTTTTTGTAATTTTATATGCATAAGGCGATAGGCCTTTACCCACGCACATGAAGCACTAAAACTATTAACAACAAAAATATTTATCTTTAAATAGTTTTGACGACAATATTTGTCGCTATAAAATCTCCAATAGTTGAGTGTCACCGTGTTTTTAGTGACGAATCATATACTTTATGACAATAATTTATACAATTGCAGGATGAAATTTTTGTTATGCCGCTAAAAGTTTAGGTTTTGGCGACGGATATTTTTTGCGATCATTATAACTACGACTTTTTTCCGTCGATATTAAATTAAAGCGACGTTGGCCTTTTTATGGGGACGAAATCCTTCGTCGCCTATAAGCCTTTTTGTTAAGCAAACATTATCCTATGCAAAACAAAGAAAGAAAAATAAATAAATATATATAAATTGACAAGGATAACAGAAAATAACACTCTTGCAGCATATAATGATTGATTCGCCAATCGCAACACTTATTGGAGAAAATAATACTAGAATTTTTCCTGTCTGAATGGAATTCATGCTTTTAACATTCTACTCATCATAACCAAGGTATTTATAATCACTAGGACCATAAGCAGAAAATAAGTCTGCCAGTAGCCACTTTTTCCTTCTAGGATTGTATCCCATGTCCTTGCAAATCAGATCATTGGCGTAGGTTTGCAGCAACACACCCACACGAGATCTGCTGTACCTATCTCCTGAATAATTCCTTGAATTCTTTTCCCATTTTACCCCTTCAGCTTCCATTTCGCTTATGCTTGGTAACCTGAATTTTCCTGCAAGAAAATGTGCCACCCACTTGCTTCTGGTTTCTGTAGTGTATAAAACTGCTGGAGTAACTGCATATCCAACTATTGCCAGCTGCGGGATTCGAGGATGAATGCAATCCCTGACAAAAGTTATAATAAGATTGATCTCTCATCAGCCGTCAGGGCTTATTAATTGCATTGAATTGAGACAATACTTGTCTAGAATCATTACCTGAAGAAGGGAGCTGATGACCCAACAATGCATTTCTGAAAGTAGTCGGATTTGAAAAGGTTCTTTATCTTATCATCACTTTTGAAACCTGTTGCGAAGATGACAATGTCAGCCGGCAAAGCGTCCTCCTCGCCTTCTAAAATCAACCCATCTTTGCAAAAACTGAATGTTGTTGATTTCTTCTGGATGATGCTTCCTTCTTTTACTTTGCGAAAGAAAGTAGGTGGCATCAATGGGAACATGCATGTGAATACCTGCTTCAGAAATCCATGGGCTGGGACCATGTTGAGCTCCTTCAATGGATACTTCCACTTGAGATACCACTCAACCAATTTCGACAATATCCAGATCTGAATTCAGTATGAGTGCCAATTGCATTAATTAAAAACTTAATTATCTTTAGTATCTAGATAAATGAGAGATTAATTACCAATGGAGAAAGCAGGCAGGCTAAGAGGCAACAGAAGAATCCTTCACCGGGCTTGTGAATCATCAACTCTGTGAAGCGAGTGAAACATTTGAAAATGAGCACCACTAAAGATTCTGGAACCAGCCAGTGCACCGTTCTGAACACCAGCGTGCATGGGTGTTCTACACCTGATAATTAATAACATCGACTAATTAATTAAGCAGACTAGTTATATTCTTTACATTTAATTAATAATTAAGAAGAATTAATCACAGTTATCATTGTTTTCCTCAATCAGTGTATCTGCGGAACACCATACTATAACCTGACAAGTATTCTTAAATAAAGTTAATCACCAAGCAAGCGCTCCAGCTAATACTAATGAAGCTAAAAGGCAAAAGCTCGAGCCATATCTTAAGGATTTTTCTTCCAAATTAAGTGGAATTTCATTAATCACCGTTTCTATTGGCAACTTCTACTGCTAAATCTAGAGCTGATTTCTGAAGGCCGACCACTATAACCCGCTTGTCCTTTACGAAATCAGCAGCACGATTGTCGTCCATGGCAGCATAATCCTTTGAATGTAAGACTTGACCTCCAAATACTTCAGGCCCTTTGTTGATCGGAAAATTTGGCAGATTTGGCAGGTCACTGTACCTTCCAATGCAGATGATCACAAAATCCATCTGGTAAACCTGCAAATTTATATAAATTAAATAAATTTTAAGAATTAATTTTAAGCTAGTTGTAGGACGGACGTGTGCTTATAGTGCACATGAAAGTATTAATTAACATTTTTGGAATATGATAATGTATGATGGAATTGATCTATAAACATATATCTATATTCAATATAAGCAAGAAAATTTAATAATTAAGAAAAAAAATTATTGACAATCACCTTAACGGGTGCAGAGGCATCTCTAGCATCCTGAACGAAGACATCCCATTTGGCAGTGGGAGAGAAAGCATAACCAGTGCCACCCCACAAATCCCAACAACTGAAATCCTGATGATCGGATGAAGAAACATAGTCAATGCAAGTAACCCTGGTGTTAAATTTGATCCTTGGTAGAATATTGAAGTGCTCAGCATAGGCTTTAAGATAGTCTATAACTTGGTTGTGATCAGGGAAGGTTTCTTTAACGAAAGAGGGCCATGGAAAATCTGAAAACTCATAAAAAGATCTGGGTGTTTGAAGCTTTGTAGACTCAATGGTATGATTCCAAATTCCACCAATCTCACTTCTCGCCTCGAATATTATAGGGTCAAAACCTTTCTCCATTGCGTGCTTGCAGGCAAGGAGACCACTCAATCCGGCACCGATTATACCTATTTTCTTCATTTTTTTTCCTTTTTTGAGCTCTGTGGGTATATGGGGTTACTCTCTCCTTAATTACTCTCCTACTTTTTGTTCTATCTATATATATATATATATATATAGCAGAGCAGAAGCAGGGGTTTACAGGCAAACGAAGGGCCACACAATTCGCATTGGCATTTTTTATTTTTCAGAAGAAGACAAAAAGTTAAGGTTGCTATGCTCACTTAAATTGGCATTTTCTTATGTTTTTCACTCTGAAGTTTTAAGGTTGTACTTGAAATTCAACAATCCATATTTGCTTCATGGAGTAATTAGTCGAAGCTGTTAAGTCAATCTGTCATCTCTTCACCTGTTTCTCTTCATAGCCTCTGACTTCTTTTCTGGGCTTTTACATGGGTTGGGATATCTTCACAGAAGGAAGCCACTTAATTCCAATTCACCTCACCATATTTAGAGAACATACTAAAAATGAAAAAATTCCACAGGTTTCCATATAAAAGCGACATGGGTATCAAAACTTCCGGAATTCAGAGAGGCTCTATTGTTTCATTTCATTCATTAGGTTTTAGATTTTTATTTTTTTCATAAAGCTTAATCAGGATTTAAAATTCACCTTTTGCTCATCAAAATAAAAATAAAGCTCGCTGATAAAACAAGGCACAGGATATTTTAACCATTCATCCGTTAGAAGGATAATTTTACACATGAATGGTGTTCTTGATTACAAAAGCCATATTCAAACAATTTACATATAGCTCAGATTAGACTCCAATCAACTGGATGAATGTCAAAACCACAAATCAGACAGTAGGCAATAACGTGATATTGCAATCAAAGAAAATTCAAAGTCTGCTAATGTTTCGCTTTGGGAGGCTTCCCATGGCCTTGGCCTTCTCCCTCAGGACAAACTTCTGCACCTTTCCAGTTGAAGTCTTTGGCAGATCCTCAAACACGACTGTTCGAGGCACCATGTAATGGGGCAAATGATCCCTGCAATACTTGATAATTTCCTCTGCATTCACATTCCATCCTTCCTTCAACTTCACAAATGCACACGGGGTTTCCCCCCAATGATCGTCTGGTCTTCCCACAACAGCTGCCTCAAGAACTGCTGGATGACCAAACAGTGCAGCTTCCACCTCAATTGTGCTAATATTTTCTCCGCCAGAGATTATAATGTCCTTCGATCGGTCTCTAAGCTCTATGTAACCATCGGAGTGTCTCACTCCCAAATCCCCACTCCTAAACCACCCACCGTTAAATGCCTCTTCGGTTGCTTTCAAGTTTTTCAAATATCCATTCATCACAGTGTTGCCTCTGAACATAGCTTCACCCATGGTTTTTGCATCTGCTGGGACGCTTTTCATGGTAACTGGATCTTTTATATCGACTTCCTCTATACCAAGATGTTGCAAACCCTGACGAGCCTTGATCTTTGCCTGTGTATGACGAGGGAGGGAATCCCATTCAGGTTTCCAAGTGCAAACTGTCCCAGGACCATATGTTTCTGTCAGACCATATGAATGAGTTACAATAAATCCTAGCTCTTCCATCCCGAAAAGTACCTGAGGTGGTGGTGGTGCACCCCCTGTCATCACTGCCACCTTTCCTGGGAGAGGCTTCCGGTCACTAGCCGGTGCATTTATGATAGTATTCAGCACTGTCGGTGCACCACCCATGTGAGTAACCTTGTGCTGAGTGATGTTATCAAATATTGCTTTTGCAGAGACACTTCGCAGACAGATATTTGTGCCTCCTTGAGCTGCCACAGCCCAAGCGAGGCACCACCCGTTGCAATGAAACATAGGAACGCACCATAGATATACAGGCATTGAACCCATCTCATTTAGAAGAATAGCAGCAAAGGAATTTAGATAGGCACCTCTATGACTATAAATCACCCCTTTTGGACTCGATGTTGTGCCTGATGTATAATTCAGCGAGATAGGGTCCCATTCATCATTTGGTCGTCTTACCTCAAAATCTGGTTTTCCCATTGCTAAAAGACTCTCATACTCCAAGTTCACAGAAATGGGGACAGGCGCTGGTGGACCGCACTCCTGTATTAGAACAAGAAGGGGAAGCTTGGCCCCCATCTTTGATAGAATTTCAAGTGCTCCCTGAGCAATTTGGACAAGCTGGTAATCCACAACTATGATTTTGGCCTCTGAATGTCTCAATAACACAGCCACCATTGATGAATCATGTCTTATGTTAAGTGTACAAAGAACTGCCCCAGTCATTGGAACACCAAAATGTAGCTCGTACATTGCTGGAATATTTGGTGCCAATGCAGCAACCTGCTCAAATTTGCAAAGGTTAAGCTATGGCTGGAACACATTAACTATAAGTATCCTGGGTAAAAATCCACCTAGAGACAAAATATTAAATATCAGAACTGTAGAAAGCATTTCCTTTTCCCAGCAATTAACAATGAACAGAAGAAAATTGACCGACAAGAGAATATGCTCTAATAGAATAAGGCATTTTATCATCTATTTTTTCATCATAAACAAGTTGCTCAACAGGTTGACCACAGCTCCATTGGCAACTATGAGGTAATCTATACTTTCCTCCTAAATAAATAATTACTATGTTTGCTGAAATAAAATAACAAAATGTAGAAAACCCTTCGTTAAATTTTCTGGTTCTGCATCTACTTTATTCAACTATAGGACGACTCACTCCACCAAGCAACTATGGTAATTAAATTTAGATTGCGCAATCTCCTACATTCGTTGATGCTAATGTGATGTAATTGAAATAACAACACGCATAAACAGAGAAGCAAACTTCTGGGAAACTGCCTTTGAAAACAATGTTCTATGACCCCCTCAATTCTGTTGTTGAAAATTAATAAAGATCACAACACAATAAACTCAAACAACTACGAAAAGTTCCTTAAGATTGTGAATAAACGAATAAAATATAAATTTCTACGCCTATCCCATTGAAAGCCACCAACCTGTAATCAACTAATTGGTATGATTTATCAAACAATAAAAGGGCATGATCTGTTCATCACTGCACTAAATTAAGTAATTAAAAAAAAAAAAAACTTTTTCCCAATAATTGTATTTCTATGTGATATGAACAACAAACTGAGCCTAATAAAATAGAAAAGCTCATCTATGATTGACTTCAACCACCCTTTCCATCAAGATTCCAATGTAGGAAAAATGAAGTGGCGCCCATGAACACTAGCATAGTGGGGAAAATGATAGTAGTGGAGACAAAAGAGAATCTTTATTCTTTCTTTAATAACCCAAAACAATTATTAAAAAAAAGGCATAATTTGATGTAGATATCATTTTTTTAATAAAAAAATCAAAACATTGATGAAGAAATCAATTAGAAAGAAAAATCAATAATAGATAAGAAGAAAGAAGAAGATGATCAGGCCATGGAGATGATGTTAAAAGATAAAATTAAAAACTGCACGAGACTAGGTACAACCCATACCTGGAGTAAATAAAAATTCCTTTCCATAGAAGATAAGGATAAAGTGAATTACCACATCCCCGCGGGAAATTCCAAGCTGGGCAAGAGCAGAAGCAAGCCTGATGCATCGCTGGTGGGTCTCTTTCCATGTAAATTTGACACCGCCGTAGACGACAGAGATATTATCGGAGTAAACAATCGCGGAGCGTTGGAGGAAGCTGATTGGAGTGAGAGGGACGTAGTTGGCAGAGCACTTGATCATACCTTCCATTTCTTCAACACTTGAATTCTGTCGGACAGTTTAGTGACGTATAGCATAAAGTAGCCTGGCTGGTTCATAGCCCAGATATATATCCCAATTAAGCGCAGGATAGCTCAACTGGATAATTATTAATGGAGAAGGTCTCACACTCACATACTCACATTCAGAGTCTTTCTACTTTTCATAGGCCCTTGTGCCTTGACATAAGCCCGGTCTAGTCATACTTAGACATGCCCACATCAATTCACCATCAAACCGGAAGTTTTTTAAAAAATTACAAGCTTTTTTAATATATTATAAAAATATATATATTTAAAAAATTATTTCAAACTATACTGAAAAAAAATAGTATATATTTAATATATTCCAGTAATTTTGAATATATTTTGATTTGGTATTCTTAGAAATATTTTAAATATATTTTAGGTATACATTCGAAATTTCTTAAAAATTTATTGGGAATACTTTGAATATACATTAGAAATATATTTGGAATTCTCTAAAGTATACCTTAGGAATGCATTAAATATATCTTATAAATATTTCAGATATATCTTAAAATACTGAATTATCCATGTTTATTTATTAAAAAAAAAAACCTTAAAGAGAAAAAAAAAATCTCACAAATCTCAGCAAGTTCATCCAACCGCTAAAAGAAAATCAAAAATTGGAAATCGGAGGAGTTCAAAGGAAAAAATAGGAGAGGCAAATTTATACACATTTTACACGAATATACAATTACAACGTTTACTTGTTTAGATAATTACAGCCTAATTAACCACAAACGTTTCAAATCTTTATTATATAAATTTCATCAAGTGCGATGAGGTTCTACCTTTTTGGTCGAGGTGGCATGTCGTCGGAAAGTATACCTTTCCCAATAAATTTTCCTTTTTCGTATTGAGTTTGTATATTTTCTTGAATCCGTGCATAAAAACCACCTACAAACCAAAAAGAAAATAAAAACGAGAGTCAGTCGTATAGAATTATCAAAAGATAATTACCTCACAAAGCATCTTTTAGAACAATATCCTACAACTAGCTTGACCTTTCATTAAATCCATAAAAATTAATTTTATAAAACAATATTTACCTAAATGTCCCCACACATCATCACAAAATAGGTTTCCATTTTTTTCGCACGCACTTAGCAGTCTTCAATTTTCTTCTTGATTTTATGCGTTTCAAATCTCATTCCCTTTTAGGAGCCGTCTGTACTCTAGTTCTGTTGTTCTTTAGTCGTGAATCTCTTGCGGAAGAAAACTGAAGGTTTTATATGTTATCATCAGTTGTTTATATGTCTTAATCCATTCGCTTTTTTTTTATATATTAAATGATATACCATATTCAACATGTGTATATTTTGCATTCATAATAAATAAAATATTCAAATTGTTCATTATATTATGAATGTAATAGTTCATTTATACTATGAAATATACAACCTATTGATTACTCAGAGAATTTATTAAGTTGTTGATAATAATGAGATAAATATCTATAATAAAAGATAATATTAAAAATGTTCATAACCGGAAAAGTACAATGAATTGGGTATTCGTTGAGTTTATAGGTTATCGCATAGTTTATTACGAGGAGCAATCTCATTCTCCATGATATAATAATATCTAATTAAATCAGTGGGTTCTTAAAAAGTTAAAGATACCGAGCAGTAACGTCTGATAATAACTGCACAGATAGTGCTCGATGTCAACGATTATTTTCTTAGTCATAATATATGAGTTTTTAATAACTCGAAATTTTTTGACTTGAAATATCAAGATTGTTATTTCATGGATGACTGTGAAAGTGTTATTGCCTTGTAGTACTATCCACGCTTGATAATCCGATCCGTAGTTACCACAGTTAATTATATAGTGAGATATGAGATTGCCAATAGTATGACTCGTTACCGTGAAGCATCAGGCCAAGATTCTAATAGAGTTGATATTTTGATTTTGATAAAATAAATTCATAGATAGAAAAAATATGACTTTTTCGATTTAATATCGATATTATTAATTAGATTAATAATGATAAGTTTTATTTTAATCAGAACGCAAATTACCACTCATTAGAATATTGATTACTAGAGTTTGATGTCACGTCTGCGAAATAGACCATGATCGTATACTTGTATTACTGTCGTTTGTACCACAGTACGAATACGTATCAATCAGAGTCTAAATATGGGTATATAAGTGTGAAAAATCTAATTCAATATGATAATATGATACTTAATATGAATATTGAGTTGATTTGATAAAACGTTGCGATTTCGTGCCATACACGTAAATCAAGGCAACAGACTGGGCCGAAAATACAAGATTTTCGCCCAGCAGTGAAAATTCGAGTTAATCATACCATAATGAGAAGAATATATTTTAAGGCCATAGGTGAAGTTATATGAAGATATTTTAAGGTTAAGGGCTCCGATTTGCAGAAATAATGTTCATAATACCGATTTATAGTCCAATATTCTGATTGAGAGTTAAAAATATGTGTTTACTATTGCAATGATGTCAATGTAATCACAAGTGAATTTTAAGATTTTTAAAACTGATAATTTAGAAATCGAACTTCAGATAAATTTTTACGGGCATGATTTAGAAAAAGGACTAAACTGCAAAAACGTAATTTTTGCACTGGTGGTTGTTTTGTAAAATCGAAAAAACCATTTCGAAAAGAAAATTTTTCTGAGAATATTAGTATATTCAATTTGAGGAGATAAGGTCATTTAAGATATGAAATTTAAGAAAATAAATTTGCTCAAGTACTAAATTGAAAATTTTGGAAAGTTAGTGGAAAAAGTCTAAAGTCAAAGTTTACTTTAGATTAATTTAGATAAAATCCAAAATATCTTTTTGGTTAATTTTAATTGACCAATAGGAGCAATAATTAAGCTCAATTAAGATAAATTAAACACTAATTAACTATAAAAAGTAAAAAAGGCCAAAAAAATCAATAATTCATCATAAAAAAATTAAAAAAAAAACCTCATTAATCCAAAAAAATCAACAATTCATCATAAACTCTTATCTTCTTCTTCTCATTTCTTTGCACAACCACGAAGCTATTTTCCTTAAATTTTTTTCAATTTTCTCTCACAATTACTATAATCCAAGTTTAAGGAAGTATAAGAAATTAAGTAATAGTGAAAAAAATATTTTTGGAGGAAAATCAAATATTGGTCAAAAATTTCAAGAAAATTTGATGTGAAATTTTTTTCACTTTTCTTTCAAATTTTTATTAATTTAAGTTGGTTTGAATGATTGTTATGAATAAATTTTAGTTTGGTCGTGTGTTTGATGTTGAATTTGTGAAAATGAAAAATTAAGATTTTGTAGTAAAATTATGGAAAAAATTAATAAAAATGGACAATGAGTAGAATGAGACTTGAGGAAGATGGATATGGTAAAAAATTGATAAAAATAACTTTAGGAATTTTTGTGGAATTTTTAGAAATTTTTCATAATTATGGCCAAATTTTTGAAAAATTATTTTAAAGGATTTGTGCCATAAAATGATGAAAATTGAGTGTTTGGAAGTGGAAGATAATTTTTGGAATGAATGAAATATTTAATAAAATTTTTGGTGAATTTTTGAATTTTTGGCCTAATTATTGAAAAATTTATTGGAAATTATTAAATATTATTTTGGTGAAATTGTTGATGAAAATACAAGAAAATGAGCTAAAGAGATCATTGGAATTTATTTGGAATTTTAAAAGCATTTATTGAATTAATAGGAATTTTTGTGTAGAAAAATGGATTTTTGGAGAAAAATAAAAAATGAAAGTAAAAAGAGAAAAATAGTTTGGAGGACGAAAAATAAGAAAAATGAAATGTTTACAAATATTAAAAAAATAATATTAGAAAAATGTTGGTCGCATTGGAAAGTATGTTGGGTGACCGAAATTTCGAATTATGCGTCAAACACGTGTAATGAGAAAATATAATATCGATATGAGATTTTGATATATGAGAGAGAGCAAAGTAGTTAAGAGTTTTATTTTCGACTGAAAATATATTAAAAATGACTTTGTAGTTAATCAGAAATTATTGTTGCTCAGGTGCATTTATGAGACCAGCGCCAAAGGCAGACCGGAAAAAAAAGCCGGCAAATATCAACACGTGAAAGTTGAGGTCTGTACAGTAATTTATAATTTTAACCATTAAATGTTTAAAATATAATTTTAATGAAATTTTGATTTAAATGAGTTTATATGATGAATATGAAATTAAGAAATCATTATTTATGGCAAATATTAACACAAATTGTAACATCCTTGACTTTTCCACATGAATTATTATATGCATTTCATTTTGATATTTTCATTTTATAAATGTCAGTCACATGAAACACATGCATTCATATAAATTTTAGCTAGAACATACTCACGAATTAAACTTGCTACGGATCGGTTTATTGTAAAGAGAGCAAGTCGCACGTGTCAACTTATAAATTATACGAGAATGACAAGGTATTAAAATTAATTAAATAAAATGATTAAATTTGAAATAAATGAAATTTGGAATAATGAAATTAATTAAAGTAGACAGTTTGACTAGATAGTATTTTGGAACTAAGTACATATAAATATATAGAGAAAATAGTAATAATAATAAAAATTAATTAATTATTATTTATTTAAATTATTTAAATATCATAAAAGTTAAAAAAACAAAAAGAGAAATTAGAAAAATTAAAATGAGACAAAGTTGGCAAAGTCAAATAGGGTTGCTGCCTTATCTTCCGGACCATCTTCTTCCCTCTCACATGCAGAGATACCCTATGACAATCCAGAACAGGAAATATATGGTCCAGAAAAATAGAGGAAAAGACGCTATAACAAGTTAAGAAAACAGGATGCAGTTGATTTTTATGGCACCACCGATCTAGCCGAGGTTGAGACTTGGCTTAAGAGAACACAAAGGGTATTAAATACGATGAAATGTATTCCTGAGGGAAAATTTGATTATGTAGTATCTTTGCTCTAGGGTAATACATATGAATAGTGGGAAACAGTTCATGGTAGTGATGTACAGCCTCTTATTCTTACCTAAGATGATTTTGTCAGGGAATTTCAAAATAACTGCATGTCAGATACATATAAAGATGAGAAAAATGAGAGAGCTCCTGAATTTAAAGCAAGAAAACATGGCTGTGGCAGAGTATGAGGTACAATTTAATAAACTCTCTTACTAGGCGACTTTGATGGTCTCTATTGAAAGAGACAAATGCAGAAAGTTTGAAGAGGGCCTCAAATATGATATCAGAAATAGAATCACAACTACTGATTTCGATAGCTATACCAGACTTAGAGTTGCAGCAATTAGGGTTGAAAGATTAATGAAAGAAGCCGCACAACAACAATCTAGAAAGGCAATAAGAGAATTTTTTGCAGAGTCCAGTAGGAGACAGGGAAAGGGGGGTAGATTCTTACCTCCACAGTATGGTAACATGGGTACATATTTAGGCTCCAGAGGTCGTACTATGACTTCATTTTATTCTGGCAGAGGACAGAGTCAATACATGGAGCAAAGAGCTACTTGTATTCATTGTGAGAGACAACATACGGGGGAATACAGAATGCTCATAGGAGCATGTTATTTCTGTGGGTCATTAGATCACATGTATAAAGACTATCCACATAGAGCTAGATTGGCAAAGACTGGTAGAGGTAGAGGAATATCAGAAGCCACAGTGGAGGCACTCAGAGTGGGTAGTACCAGTGTAGCACAAGGTAGAGATAGAAGTAGAGGCAGGACTGGTGCAACAAGCAGAGGTGTGACCAGATCTGAGGGTCAAAGTTCCAGACCTCCCACACAGACTAGAGTATTTGCCGTGACAAGACAGGAGGCAGTTGATGCTCCAGAAGTTGTCACTGGTAATATTTTTATTTATAATGTACCAGTATATGTATTACTAGACTCAGGTTCCACGCATTCATTTATTTCATCACATATGACATTTAATAGTGGTACCCGTAGATTCTGATACTGTTTTTAGTTCGAGAACTTATTCCTGCTGCATACATATTGTTTGTAATGGTCTAGTGATATTTTTACAACAGTGATGCTCTTTTCCCATAAAATTTTGTGAATTGCAGGGGTAACTATCTTGGAATCCACATATAATAACAACAACAACTATATATGGTAATTAATTATAGAATTTGCCGTATATATAAGCATCATATACTTTAATTATATATTTAATAATTATGATCAATACATAATTGTGTAAAATTTATACTGCATATATACCTATTGCATAATTCACATATATATTGTAATTTTTTATTATTTATTTTAAATTTGAATGTAATTAAAAAATACAATATTTATTATCATTTTATCAATTTTGATTTTTAATTCTAATTGTAATTTTGATTTTTGAAAACAATCAAGGGGCAATTATTAATATTTATTTTTTTGGGTGTTCGGTACATCCAATTAATTCAATTGTACTGAAGCAAAATCCATATAACTATTTCCCATTATTGTAGTGCGCCAATTATGTATAACGTTACATATACCTCACACATTATAATAATAATAATAATAATGATGATGATGATGATGAAGATGATGATGACGATAAAGAATAGGTGATAATAATTTATATAACTTATACTGCATATAAACCTTACATATACGTCACATATAATTTTTTGCAGTTGCATTTTGTGTAAATACCATGATATGTCTTTTTACCTTTAATCTTCATCCATAATTAAATAATTAAAATAAAATAAACATATAATAAGCATATAACACAGCTGAATACAAATATGAAATATATGAATACAAAATAAATATAAATTAAAATTGATAATTTAGAAAATTAGATATAACCTACATCTACCATGCATATGCATATAAAATTGCACAGTGCATTTTATTTAATCCTCATAATAAGCTTTTTTTATTTACAGTCCCCAGCAATTTACTATTTTAATAACATAACCATAAAATTTGTAATGATCATATACTATTTTATGCTATACATACCTACTTATACCATAGTATTTAAATTATATAATATTTAAATAATTTTAAATACATAATATTTTAAAGAATTAAACATATAATAGTTAAATAAATTTAAATATATTATATTTTTAAGAATTAAATATATAAAATTTAAATATATTAATTTACAAAATATTATTTATATATATATATATATGAAAGCTAATCCCACGGAATTAGGGAACTAGACCATTGGGTTATTAATGGCATTGGGCAAATATCATGGAATTAAGCAAATGTCACGAAGTTGACCGTTAAATACATATCCACTATTATATATGAAACCGCCATTATCTGTATTGAGTTAAAAGCCATTTTTGGGTTTTAGAATTCTTGAATTCTCATTTATGTAATTTAGTTGTCACTGGTTACATGCGTGCAATTTCTCTATTTTGTGCTGCTCTCTGTCTTTTTTCCAATTATCGGACATTCTGTTTGGTTACAGAAAAAGCTCTTTCTATATTTTGTGGTTCTCTTTGTATCTTTTTCCCAATTATCGAACATTTTGTTTGGTTTGTCTGAAACTGACACAGAAAGCTCTTTCTACGAGACAGATGATAGATAAGTAGAAGGAGAAGAATATAAATATAAAAATACAAAATGAAAAATAGATAAAATTGAAAAGTTTATTTGATAAAATGAAAATAAAAAAGTCTCAGTATTTTTGGAAAAAAAAAAAGTTAAAAATAAGAAATAAGTAGTTTCTGAAATTTTCTCTTAAATTAATTGATTCTTGAATATGACATCTGAAAATAGTCCATTTAATGAAATATATTAGGTAGGATCTTGAAAATTGATAAAATATATTTTTAAAAGTGTTGAAAATAGTTTTTCAAAAAAATTTTTTTAATAATTATATATCTAAAATTCAAAATTTTTAATTAAGTTAACAAAATTTTATATTAATTCATTCACATCCATCTAATTAAATTATTTGATTTTTAATATCAACATAAAATTTACTTTTAATTCAATGACGTAAGTGTATGACATTGATAAATTGACAATGTCCTTTCTCTTTTGTTTATTTATATTCATTGTGCTTAACCTTTAAACTTTAACAGTCAGTTTGATTTATGGTTTGCTTAAGATATATGATTAATGTTAATGCTCAATTTTATTAAGCCATAGAATTAATTAGGTTAGCTCCTATTTGGTAAAAATATTTTAATTATAATATTAACTAATCCAAAATTAAAATATCATATTTGGTGTGATGATTTAATTTATGTGATAAATTGGTAAAATAAATAAATTATTTAAATTAAATATCTCTTATTCTATACAAATAGTTGAAAAATACAATCCAAAACTACAGCTATTTTAAAAATAAAATAATAAAACTAGTTTAAAATTTTTACTTTTATAATTATAAGAATTAGTAATTACATTAGAACGAATTTAAGAGAAATAGATATTAATTAAGTAAATCCTTATAATATTTGACGTACGATAGATTAGCCAAGCTTTAAAAGAAAACAAAAAAAAGGAAAATCAACAAATTCAGGACCGTGGGATAAAATATGTGACCGTTGAGGCGCTGCCCAAACCTCAATTCAAATCGTCTCGAAATAAAAGCCTTTAGACAGAGAGAAACCCCAAAATCACAGCAAGAGCTCAAAAAAGCGAGAACAAATAGACAATGTCCACGATAATGAAGTTTGATCGGAAGCCGCCGCTTGCAAAATCGCCTATCAGGCTCCGGCCCCGCCGCGTCCTCCGATCCAACAACCCTACCTCTATACAAACTCCTCCAGGTAAGTCGGTTCGTTGTATTGTAGTTCTCCTCTTTGTTCTTTTTGGGTAGTAATTGAATATAGAAATGGCAATTTATCAGGTTCTTTGACCAAATCACAGAAGATTAATCCCACAAAGGTTATGGAGGAATCGGATCTTCGGCCGGAGTACCGCTCAATATCCTGTGAATTACGGGCTCTAGCTAGAGTGGTCGAAAACGAATTTGGAAATAGAAAAGGGAATTCTTCGGTTACTGGACTGAGTTACGATTTGAGTGGAAACTCGAGTCCCCTGTTCGAGAGAGGAAGATTTTATGAGGTTTACTCAGCGAGAAGAAACGAGAGGCTAAAGAGGAAAAGAGGGGAGACTGGGGAAGAGATGAAGACTCCGTACAATCTTGGAGTCACTGTTGATTCTTCCAAGAAAAGGGATTCAAAGAAACTTGAGTGTCTGGGGAAATATGTGTCTGCTGCTTACTCTGTGGAGGGAAACGAGAACCCAACTCCCAGATACTCCTTGAGAAGTTTGAGCAAGGAGAACAAGAAGCCTCCTTTGGCTGTGAATTCAGCTAAATCTACCATTGCTAGTGAAAGGAAAGTTGGGGTTCGAAGGATTAGGAGAATCTGAATTGTTAGATTATAATGGGTCTTAAGAGTTCTTTTGGATTTGACATTTTTCTTTCTTCATTATTTTCTGGAATTGTGGTTTCCATTTTTTTTTTTTCATGGTTTTAAGAAAATGGATGAACTTTGACGATCTTTCTCTGGTAAATATTGCATCTTTGCTTCTAATCTCTCACAAAGGTGCAAGAGATACTGAGGAAGGTCATCAACTGGGCTGTATATTTTATCCATCAAGTGTAATCTTTCATTAGCCAAACATCATTAATTATGGCTACAACGATTATTAATATTTTTGAAGCAAGTTTATTTGTTATAGGTGAAATTCTTAGGAAGACTGATTTTAGGTCATTTAAAGACTAATTCAAGTATTAAATGACATACATATATATTACATTTCCTTTAACTAATGAAAATAAATTATTAAAATGCATAACAATGAATAATTGAATTAGTATATAAATAATATAGTAAATATAATCTATATAATAATTTATCAAAATATAGATATATTTTAATCCCTTTATTGGTACAAATTTTCTAGTTCTTGAAAATTTCTTTTAAGTTTTTGGCTACAGTTGTTTTCCTTCTCAATGGGATTTTGCTATTGGAATTGCTACTTGCAACATATTTTCACATAGCCGTTATAATTATAAATTAGTACTTGGTTATAGTTATAAAATAGCACTTGTAATTTTCACATAGCTGAGACTTATTGATTTAATAATATAATATTTCAATTATTAGAACAATGTCTTTTAAATATAAATAAAATTATTAAAAGATAATATTGATACAAAAAAATGGTTAAAATTGAAATTGGGCACAACATGCTGATCTTTTAAAAGTTAAGGTCCGAATGGCTAGTGCATGAAATGTATAAAAATGGTGTCATTGGTGTTGCTCCTTACGTTGTAACCAGAAGATATGCCAGGCCCTTTAAATATTCGACGATTTCAGATCCGCCAAGTTTGGAGCTTCCAAAAACTCTATCAACAAATGTAATTGGCACCTGCAACATGCACAGACCCAAAATCAACTAAACTGCAATGAATCATTGAACAAAATGAAACACAGCATGAAGACCGGGAAAAGAAAGTTAACAGGTTGAAAAATGTAGTAGTTACACAGCCATTGGTTGTTTAGCTCTACAATTTCGTTTTAAACAAGATGAACAAACTTTAATCTAAACCATTTCTGGACATTTCTAGGGCTCATCTGGCAATACTGCCAACTATATAAAACAAACTGGATCCTTATGGTATTTTGAATGAATTCAATGATGATTCAATTGGGGAAAAAGAGAGATGAGAGGTTTCCAAAGCATTCATCCTTCAATTTCTCTATGCACATCATTTGCATACTTTATCAACTCCCTTTCTTAAGCTCTATGGAAAACGATGAAGGTATAAGACCTAAAAAAATGATGAATTGGTAACCTTTAATCAAGAGATGCAAAGGTAAATGCATGAACCCCTGATAATAAAAGGCTTTAAAAAGTCAAATTAGCTTCGACCACATGTCAAAATAAAATGAAAATATATCATCACCTCCTCAATATGGTAGCCTTTTCTGGAAGCCCGAACAATCATCTCCATTTGAAAAACATATCCCTTACTGACAACGGAGCTTATGATATCTTCAAGCACAGATTTCTTGTAAAGCCTTCAAAAAAAAAAAAGGAAAAAAAAATATTCAGCATAGATCAACCAAATAGCAAAAACTGAATGAGTAAATCAATACCATAAAACTCATTCATATACCGAAAAGATCCCGTCAAGTCTGATACACCAGGCCATAAAAGTGTTTGTGCAAGAACATTTGCTCCTCGACTTGTTAACTTGCGCATAAGATTCCACCCATGTACACCACCACCTTTAACATACCGGGTTCCAGTGACTATGCTTGCACCAGTCTCCAATTGTTTCCTGAAGAGCATATTGCAAGTAAAACTCACGGAATTAGGCATCTAAAGGACAATAAAACAAGCATAAAGTTATAAAGACTTTCTTACTTGATGAAGCCTGGCAAGTACTTTGGCTGCAAATACAACTCACAAAGATTAGATAATGGAACTTGAAAGTAAAAAACCCTAAAGGCACAGGAATATAAAGGTCACCAAGGGTTCTATCACAAAAGTGACAAACAATGAATAATACTCACATGGTGGGATAGATCAGCATCCATTATCACAACAAAATTTCCGGATGCATGCTTGAGGCCATGAATGTAAGCCGTACCTGAGAATAGATATTCATCAAGGATCAGTTTCCCATTTTTTATTGAGAAAGAAAACATAACCACCTACCTAAGCCAAGCTTCCTTGGTCGAGGTCTTAACAACTGCATCATTAAGAAGGTAAACATTCAGGCATTTAGAGCAAGTGAATTAAGCATAAAATGGATTGGGCACAAAAAAATATTTCCAAATGTGAATGAAGATCACTGGGGAACTTACTATGCGATCTTCGCCATAAACTTGCTGCAACTGCTTTACAACTTCCTGAGTACCATCAGGGCTCCCATCGTCCACAACAATAATTTCAAAGTCAACATCCCTGAACAGAACAAGTAAAAGATATTTAATGATCTTAACACAAGGTTTTTTGTGTGTGCGTGTGTGACAGCAATTGTCCAACTGTCTGTTATTAGAAATTTAACCATTCAAGATTTCAACTCACAAACTAAATGATAATGCCTCATGCAATAATTTCATAAATAGCAATTGTATCTAAGTGTATTCCATTTTTCCATGTAGGAATTATTGGTACCTCTTCCATCGTACATTAGCACGACCTCTAAAAGGACATTATAAGGGAAAATTAATAATCTTTCTTGTGCATACTTGATGTACTACCTGCAAATTAAAGAAACCTAACTGCCTGCTAATATTATTATCTGTTAGGAACATAAGCTGTATCTGAAGCAAACCACAAAAAACGGAGAAACGAATAATTATCTTGAAACAATTGAAAATTAAGAAACCTATTCTAATTTTTCTATCCAGTATGTGAACTGTGATCATTCGTCATATTTGCTACTATTCAATTACAAACTAAGGGCACCCTCAAATTTAAAATTGCATTTATAACCCTAAGCTGAAAAAAAGTCCCGCAATTCAGAATTGAACGAAAAAAGCGAAACACAATCAATGGGAATTTGAAAAAGAGAAGAGGTACGTACCGGATATGCTTGAAGATGAGGTAGACGATGAGGGCAATGTTGAGACGCTCGTTGTAAGTAGGGATTATGATACTGTACTTGTTTTTGTCCCGGATCAGCTGCTGCTGCTCCTCCATGTTATTAATTTCAAGATCCTTAAAACCCTATTCTCTCTTGCTTATTGTAATAGCCGAACAAACTATGAAACTAGGGATTTGCTTATCTACGGAAAAAAGCTTGACATTCTGTTACATTGTTCTTCAAGTCGGCTTGAGGACGTGAATGTCAGAATGGGGCAAATTATGCTGTGGACCTGCTTAACGTAGCAATATGCATCTCTTACATGTGAAATTGGTAATAAAATATGTGGGTTTTATATATGTTTATTTATTAATATAGATATATTAGTTCATTAGTAAACGATTTATTAGTTTATTAGTAAAATATTCATTATTTATCAATAAATATTTGTATTCTAAAACAAAATTAGTAGTTATTGTGTTTTTTAGATACAATTTGTTTCGATTTATTGTTTTTCGATGCATTTTATCTCGATTTTTTTTTTTACATTTTGAGTTTTTTTGAAAATGATTTAATGAATTTATATAAAAAAAACCTATTAAATTAAATACACAAGGAAATAAAATGAACTTATATTAATATAAGAAATGAATATTTATTAATAAACTAATGAACAATTACTTCATTCGTAATAAATATTTTTCAATAAACTAATGAATTTTTTATTTCATTATTAATAAACCTAAAGTTTGGAAACAAAATGTATTGTGTATATAATTTAATGAAAATTATACTATTTTCTTTAATTTTTATAGTAATAAACTAATAAACTTTTATTTTATTCACAATTAACCTTTCTTAATAAACTAATGAAAATTTTTTAATAAAATAATAAACATTACTTCAACAACCGAATAATAAATGTTTACATTTTTTTTATTTTGATCTATAGACATAAATAACTAAAATTTTCTTGATAAATATACATTATGTATAACTTTAATAAATATTATATTATTTTCTTTAATTTTTATAATAATAAATTAATTAACTTTTGTTTTATTTATAATGAACATTTGTTAATAAAATAATGAATCAATATTTATGACTTTTTTTTATTTTGATTTATATATATAAATTGATTAAATCCCCTTGATGAAAATGCATTATATATATAATTTGATGAATATTATATTATTTTTTTAATTTTTTTTGTAGTAATAAACTAATAAACATTTACTTTATTAATAGTAAACATTTCTTCATAAACATTTATCAATAAAGAAATGAACATTTTTGAATAACAAGATGATAAATATTTATGAAATTGTCGACGTATGTTTAATTATTGTGTAAGTTTATTTTATTTATAAAATTGTCACTATTTTTTACATTCTTGGTCTATGATACTCTATAGATGATATAAGATGATATAAGACTTCTTAGAATGTTACCTTTTCATTTTGGGTCAATGGGAACGAAGTTGGGCTTTGGCCCATCATTGGTGATTGTTGAAAAAAGTACATGGTTTAGTCTTTTCATATCAAAGTTGACTCTTTGGCGCCACTTTGTTTAACTTATCTTTTACACGCTTAGGATGATGGTGATTGTTAAAGATTTCTATTCAATCTATGCTATTGTCCTGTTTCATAAGGTGATGGTGGTTATAAGTGGCGTTTATTTGAAAGCAATATCTATCGAAAGTCCGCATTTTGGAATTAGATATTATGGGGCGTTAAAAAGGAAATAATATTGGAATAAGTACGATTTATGAACATAAATCGTGATTATTTCGTGTTTTGATCACAAATTGAAGGGAATTTTTCATAAATACCAAAAAAAAAAAATTATTATAACTTTGCTTCAATTAATATTTTTCAATTTTATAAAAAAACACTTTTAACAATTATAATAGTACTTCAATCTTAAAATCACCTAAAAAATATTCAGATGGTTCGATTTTCACCAAAAACTAACAAAAAAACAAGAATAATTAAATTATTAAAGAAGAAGAATAGACTTCAACCAAAATTCAAAACATCGCAAAAATCTCAAATAAACAGTTTGGTATAGTTGGGTATACTTAAAAAATTCCTTATAAATATCTCGGGGATATCTTAGGTATACCTAAAGAATTACTTAGAAATACCTTGAGGATACTTTAGATATACCTTGTGAATTCTATGGAAGAAATTTTCTAAGAATATTTTAGGTATACCTTTGGGAATTCCATAAAAATATATCGGACATATATTGGAGATACTTTGGGTATACTTTGGAAATTTTTTGAGAATTCTTTGAAAGGAATTCTTGAAAATATTTCAAGTATATCTTGGGGATATTTCGGTATATCTTTGGAAATTATATAAGAATATATCCAATATACATTGAGGATTTTTTAAAATATTTTAGTGATTTAAAAAAAAAGGACGAAAAAGAAGAAGAATAGTAGATTACACTGCAACATAAGAGGCACCATATAATTTACAATATTTAATAAAAATTAGCATTTGCTCATTAACTATTGGAAAAGTAAAATTTATATCCAATAAAAAAAACAAACAGTATCCAATCCATTCCCCAATCTATGTTGCAAAATAATTTTTTCAATAAAAGATTTTGATAAAAATTGGAATTTACAATGGAAGTCAGATTTATGGATGTAAGCTTGCCATTTGAGAATATGAAGTAGGGATTGATGTAGGCACCTCACAAAAATTCAAAACTTTCACCATCATCAACATAAAGTTCACCTTCAACTGCTTGAGAATTGTTTAGAGCTATCACCAGTTTATAAGGATCATTAACCATCTATGTGGAGCTTTGCCAATATCTATATTTTCATGATATGATATTTCCAATCCTTTGGAAAGCAATAGTACTCTCCTTTGTAACCTAGATCTTAATCGTATTAACAATGAAGAATTATAATCTTTATCCGACTCTGTCACTTGCGAGTCCTCCAACATTAGCAAAGAAAGATGGAACTGATGATGTGAATTTTGATTTGAGCACAGAGTCAAATAAGTCTACGCTTGGAAGGAACAAGTGAAGAGGGAAGAGAAGAAAAAAAAAAGTAAACTGAAAAAATCAATATAAATGAAAAGAATTTGGGTGAATGGAAAAAAAAAAAACAAAAACACAAATAATTTTGAAAAGAGAAGTTAAATTTTGGCATTTTGCGTAAAATCCTCTAAATTGAACTAATTCTTAGTTTATTATTATTATTATTATTATTATTATTAACTTGTTTTTCTAATTGTTGACTTAATTAATATTTTCATTTATAAGAATCATCGAAAGTTTCTAAGTTCAAATTTTTTCGCTATCATCCATCAATATTAGTAGAAGTTTAACATTTTATGGTATATGCAAGGACATAAATACTCATATTGTATAACTTACAGTTTATATAGCTTTCTAATGAATTAAAAAAAAAAAAAAACTAGCTCTCCAAATTTTTGTTATAATTAATTTGTTAATTATTTTTAAATTTAATATTGTTTCTAATTTACATTTATTAAAAAAGAAAAAGCATTCCTTCTACTGGGGAATATTACAGGGATTTATTTGATCATTTTTTGCACAAGGGGATTTTTACAGAGATTTATTACTCAAAGCATATTAATAGGATTCCTCACTTATTTACACGATTACAGCAGCATATTCATCCCAGGCCATACAAATATCCTTAGCTTTCCCTAACCTAGACTGCGTTTGCATGAACCAATCTAATCATACTCAATCATGCATGACAAAATATAATTGGATTGGTTCATAATGAACTCCATCTAGGTAAGTATTTTGCATTATTGATAGAGTGAGGTAGTCTAAAGCAATGATGATTCTCAGTCTCTTCTGCTTCTACAGTTCGGCCTTTCATTTCTTTGTTGGGCCAGCATTACTGTCATCCAAAGATTGCACTCCTTCGACATCCTTCTTGTGAACAGCAGGTTCAGGTTCTTGAGAATCCTCCTGCTTTTCCACAGCATCTACTGCTAATGCCTCATTTACATTTACAAATTCCTTCAGCTTTGCTACTGTACCTGCAGCTGATGTCTGCTTGAGACCTTCTTCAGAATCCCCCAGCTTGGCTATAACATCTTCTATTGATGACTCTTTGACAGCTCCCTGATTGCTGCTGCTGTTGCTTTCTTGGCTTTCTTCCACCCTATAGTAAGCCTTTGAAAACAAAACTAATATTCTTAGAAGACATTTCATACAGATTTTATTTCTGTAATGCTTAGTAGTGCGGAGAACCAACAAACTTGATGATGGGTTAGGGACTCCATAATTTAGCCCAGCTTATACGCTTGATTAAGAGAAAAAAAAATGTAAAAGAGAAAGTTCAAGATAATCGCGATTTTTCAGTAGTAATTTATAAGTGTTTTCCTGCAATTCTGTTGCAGGATAAAATTTAACATGTAACTTTGAAATAACAAACATATATGAGATGGAACTCACCACACACGTGCGAGCTGGAGAGAGTACTTTGAAGGAGTTTGGACGATTGTTAAAATTTGTCTCTGGCACCCCAGGTATTCCCTCAGGAGATGTAAAATGATCTACATCATGCCCCACCTGGCAGAACAATTAATGAAAAAAGAGCATTTCAGGGGAACTCATATGTTCAAAAGCCAATCTTTCCCCATGCCATGACAGATACAACTAGCCAACATTTGTGGGGGAGGAAGAGAAATCATGGGATTCGACAAAATATTTCTTCCAAAGCAGTTTTTGCTGTTTTGTACTAATTTTTGAGAACTAATGAGCAAACTTGCGCAGACAATTTCTTACTCTTCCACGACCACCAAATTCAGAAGCATCACTATCCAACGCAACTCTGTACTTCCCTGGCAAGTCACACCCAATTTTGTACCTGCAGATTTCATATTGAAACACTGAGGGGTTACTGCAAAACATAAGTTTACTTTTTCTCCAAAATGCAATCTTTACAAGAGCTGTCTTCAATTGGTAGCATGTGGCTTGGTGTCATTCACTGCATGGAAGCTCATAAATAGCACATGCAAACCAAAACAACTAAAAATCTCGCTAACACGAAAAAAGAAATAAAAAAGAAATAAAGAAAAAGCACATACCCATCATATGTATTCTCTGGATGAAAATTGAACACAAAAACCAGATCCCCACGCTCAAAAACAATAACCTGCAATATAAAATGATCAATCGCTGTCCTAGATGAGATAATGATTTTAAGAGCCACATGACAGAAATGTTGACTAAAAGGTCAGCTTGGAATGTGAGATTATTGCTATTGGATTATTCTAACACCTGATCATTAGATGTAGCCAGCACTTTTTCCACCGTCCATTATTTTCTAGGATTTTTGGATCACCAATTTTGAAATAGATCTCAAATTTACAAAATTTATTTTGTTTCTAAGCTCCATGTATTAGTATCTATCACCTAATAGTCCAATCAGTGACCCATGATGTACATGTATGTACCTGTTTGGCCCACCAATAGGACATAGTTTACTAAACTGTGCTGAGAAAAATTTCATATTCAATAAGTATCATTCAAAACCTATGATCTGTAATTACGTCTACTGCATGTGTGAGGTTGCTCAAATAAGAGTTTAGCAAATACTTCCAAAAGAAGAGAAAGACAGGCGGGTTTGTACCTTGTCTTCTTCATTTGTGCTGCTCACAATCTGCTTTGTTGATGCAAGAAATGAATACTTTTCATCAAGCAAGTTCATAGCTTTGTCAAATGCATTCATGAACTGAAGAAGTTCATGCAAGCAAAAGAAAGAAAAACAAAAAATTGTCAACATTATAAACAACATAAATGTATATTCAAAAAAATTAATAAGCAAAACAACCAGTAAGATTGGGCAGCATATACAATCTTGTCCTGTTCAATTATCCAGCAATTTCTCCATGTACTTATTGAAAGAGTCTAGGGTGTGTCCACAATTTTCCCATTTTCACCTCTTAATATGGACTCTAAATGAACCAATTCAAATGTAATCATCAATTGAAGTAACATGTACTAGCTAAGAAACCCCTGACCAGGCCATATTACAATAACTTGTGACTTAGAAACATTAAGATTTGGCATTTAGCAATAAGAAACAATGTTCATGGACATGCTGCTTTTGGACAAAGAAGTGGGCAATTATGAATGCTTTTCTACATCAAGCAAATGATAGCAAGCGGATGCACAAATTGATAAAAAAGAGCTCACAAACCTTATATCTCAAGTGTTCAGTGTCGACTAGGTTCCACTGGCGTCTACATTTTTCATAACTCCATCCATTGCCTTCTCTTGGAAAATCAATCCACTCAGGATGACCAAACTATAAGAAATATTCCTCACAAATAATCATTTAAGCAACAAAGAAAATGCATGCTTGTCGTATGCCTTATTTCTTCTCTTAAATGTTTCGCTATTTAAATTGTATCTATTTGCATTTATTTTAGTTGCTACATTAAAGAAATATACTGATCAGTGATCATCGATCAACATAGTATGAGCCAAAAACATTCTGTTTCATAATGAATTGAACCGTATGACAAGCATACAAATTAAAGTAGTGAATTCTCTTGCATATATCATGTAAGCGAATACACAGATCTTGCAGTTCAGTAGTGCCAAGAGTTCAGTAAGCAAGAACTAAGCTAGTGTGATTACCTCATTTCCCATAAAATTAAGATAGCCCTCACCTCCTAATGCCATAGTTAGAAAATGAATCATCTGCAAAATAGAATCACATCAATGAGAGCATAGATAAAAGTAGCATTCACATCTGAAAGCTGAAAGCAATCAACTTGTCATGGTTTTCAGAACCAAAAATATGAATCTTTATTGAGTTATTTACAGAGCTCAATGGATGTGATGGGATCAAGACAAAATTGCAGTTAAAAAGGTAGGAGAGTATAATAGTTGCAATGAAAAATCATTGTAAACTAGTAACATATTCATAAGATTTTGCTGATCAAACCTTATGAAGTGCTATCCCTCGCTCAACAGTGCGTGGAGGATCAGTCAAACAAGACATTCCAGAATACATTTCTTTATCCATTAGTAAAAAGGCAATTGTCTTGTCACCAACAATGGCCTGCAGAAATTAAAAGATGCACTATTCTTGAGAAAGAAACAAAGTAAAAGGTAAAAATGTGCAAAAAATCAGCTAGTTCTATTTGCAGGACATCAAACTAGCTTTTCTTCATTTATATTCTTGCAACCTCTTGTCAGTATCTTTTCATCTGACCAAGGTATCTCAATAATATTGCCCATTGAAGAAATGCAGCAATCACAACCAAACTAATGAAAGAAATGAACAAAGAAGAAACTCAATTCATCTTACTTGGTCATGACTCTCAGCATAAGCAACACATTTCTCAGTGTATCTCCTATTAGTTAAGCTCCACGAGATTTCCTTCATTGACCACTCTTCATCAGTCTTGTTTTTCAGGTAATCAATCCATTTGTCAGGGATAGCCATTGCAAGCCGATAGTCAAAACCAATTCCCCTCTCAGAAACAGAACAACCAAGCCCAGGCATACCAGAAACATCTTCAGCAATTACAGTAGCATCTGGCAAGATGTTGTAAATCAGAGTGTTGGCCAACATCAAATAAACAACAGCATCAACATCAGTTGCCTCACTGAAATATTCATTATAATTCCCTGTAAAAACAATGTTGATTCCATGGTGATGGTATAACATGGAAGTAACCCCATCAAAGCGGAACCCATCAAATTTGTACTCCTCAAGCCACCAATGTAAGTTGGATAGAAGGAAGCGAAGGACTTCCCAATTAGCATAATTAAAGAGCCTACTATCCCATAACTTATGGTAGCCTCGATCTCCACTGTGGAAATAGGAATCTTGAGAACTTTGTCCAACATCAAATCCATTGAGGCCATCAGTGACATTGTTACTTGCATGGCTGTGAACAACATCCATCAGAACACATAAACCCAAGCTATGGGCTTTATCAATTAAATATTTAAGATCCTCAGGAGTCCCAGATCTACTGCTAACAGCAAAAAAGTTTGTAACGTGGTACCCAAATGATCCATAATAGGAGTGCTCCATCACAGCCATTAACTGGACAGTATTATAATTATTTGCCTTTATACGTGGCAGAACATCATCAGCAAATTCTCTGTATGTATTAATATGGGGTTCTGAACTACTCATTCCCACATGAGCCTCATATATACGAGGGGCTTTGGGTTTTGGAGGTCGAGGGTACTTAAATTGATACCTGCAAATCAATGAAAGAGAGTCTCAACAAAGGGATTATTTCTGTATGATTAGGGTCTATCTTCTTGTTTATACTAGAAGAGAAGTTCTATGGGATATGAATGAAAAATTCACCCTTGCCCTTCCTGTTCTCATGAAAGTGAACTCAAACCATGATAACAAGGTATCTTCAGCAATGGTTTCTATGTTTCAGGCATGCACCCAAGCTCGTGGAACAGTTCTAGGAAAATAAAACAGATCATATGGATGTGAAAACATTATGTAGCATTGTCCTTTATGAGCTTATGTATGTTTCATGTGCTTGACATGTAAAGGAAGCAAAATTTATGATGTCAAATGCAAAATCAGATACCTTTCAGAAGCTGGAGGATCCCAGTAGACACCATCATATGGAGCTCCAAAATTTGAAGGATCCACAGTAGCATATCTAATCCAAGCTGGAATTCGATCAAGCCAAACTCCACTGCCATGCTTGAATCGGAATTTGACCCTTGAATTATGAGGAATGGCTAGGTTTCCACTAGAATCAGGTATTTTGATACTCCAAACACCAAATTCATTCTTTTCCATTCTGTGGTTAGAACCATCCCATCCATTAAAGTCCCCGATAACTTGTGCTTCCCTGCATTAAGAGGAAAATATATTCAAAATAAACATTTAATTACAGGAATGAAGTTTATGATAGTTTGATATTGTGAAAGCAAACAACATACTGAGCTGCAGGGGCCCACTCACGGTAGACAATCCCATCCTCTTCTCTATTAAATCCAAATTTCAGATAACCTACAAAATTGCAGGAGCAGCAGGTTTAATGTTGCATATGGAACTAACAACAAAAGAAAACTACAAAAAGCTATTAAAAGTAGAACACCTAAGATCCAATAAAGAGGTGAATGGGAATGCCAAATATGTAAGTAGCGGAAACAATCCACTGAAAAGCATTTTGACTTCAAACAGAATCACATAACCAAGAAGTGTCTATGGACTTCAAAGACATATATGCAGGATAAGCTATATAAAGAACATCTATGTAAATATGTAGAGAGGGAAAGCATAAACAAAATTCACTTGGTACACTACTGAAAAGCACCTTTTGAAAATTCCAGAAGACCTCCTTCATATTTTTCGATTAGCAGTTTCCGGTCTATATATCTTTGAACTCTATATCTAAAGTGGTCTTTAAATGGTTCCAGTCCAGGATCAAGGCTCAAAAAACCAAAATTTTCCATGTCATCTTCAAAGTTTGTCTTTGTTGAGTCATCTGTCATAACTGCTGATATTGTGAGACCATGTTGTACCTAACAAGAAGAACGCGTCATTTCATGCTTATTTGCAAATGACACAATATACAAAAAATCTCAAAAATAGAGATTAACCAACCAATTACTTCTATACTTCTCAAAAATAGAGGCACTTGGTATTTTAAATTAGCCTGAAATTGTTTATCTGCTATTTAGCTGCTTATATCTAAATCACTTTCACCATATGCATTCTTGTTCCAAATTAACCAACAAAAATCCTGATAAGGCCATGAATATTCAGGAGATTATGCACCATGATTTGCCTCCACGAATATTTGAACAATAAGCAAAAGAAAGAAAAATTGATGTCTCTCTAGTACTTGCCAAAATTATAAAACATACCCTTTTTTTTATGAAGACTCTTGGGAGGAAATGGAATTTTGGACAACCAAGCAATTTTCGAGACCCAAAAGTCAGTCCAATTGAATTTTGTTTGGTAATGTGGCAGTTGTTTTCCACAGCCTGTCAAAGATACTATATAAGAAATCTAGCAGTATTTTGATGCAAGAAATATCCAGAAAAATGGCACATTGCAGATCATAACATACTGAAAAACTCAAAAACATCCTAAAATAACAACAGCTATTGTGTTTCACAACTGAAACAGAGTGTCTTTTGAACTATTGAATCCTTTAATTTAATCCCATGGTTTACTTTTTTAATTAACAAAGTCCAATTGTTATTGGTAAAGAATGTATACACAAACCAATCCATCTAACACTAGCTAAAAAACCAATAACTCAAACAAACAGATTGCAGCTAAGAATACAAAACTTTTCACAGTGACAAAACAACTAAAGACTTCACACTTCGTGCTATTGCCAATTTTCATCAAAATTATGTTGGGATCAGATCTTTCCTGTGAAAATACCCAATCATTCTTGCTTTAGAAACCCCAATAGATTGTAGCTTTTAGTGCAACTCTTCTCATTCTACACTTCTAGTTTTTTCCCAGTTGCATTCCTGCAAAACCAGCTTATTTCTCTTCTCCATCTTAACACTTCTCTCTTAGTGCTGCACCACTTCATTACCGTTTTCCAAATTGCTTCATTCAAATAATAGATTAGGTACTGGTTTTTCTTTGTTTTGACAGAAACAACGCAAGTTAGCTCAATTTGAAATATCTGCTCTTGGTACCCACCTGTTCTTGATTGCCATCCTACAATTACTTTATCTCAACTAATCATGCTCTGAATAATATAAACAAATCATCATGTGAGACAAACGGAGCAGTAGACAAGGAAACTTCAATTTGAAACTAGAAGATTCTATCGTTGTGATCAAGTAAGCAATTAATAACCATCATTGCAGAAAAGAAAACAACCATGAAAGCAATGAGCGAACTACATATCAAGATAATATGATGAGCACATAACCAGAAACAACAATAAGAAAACCAGCAGTCAAGTAAAGAAGTTAATTCACTTAACTTGCATATACCACAGGAAGAAAAAAGAAAAAGAACCACCTTCGGAAAACGAAAGACTCACCCTTTTGGAGTTGTTAGCTAAAGGTGATAAAGACCCAAAAACCGGCGCCGGAAGTAGACCCAAAGAAGCTAACATCAAAGCCATTTCCAAATTAGCCTCTCCGCCTCATTTCTCGCTCCAAGCATATAGGCAAAAGCTTATGTTAAGCTGAAACTCCAGAGTTTCCATCAGCCAGACACGTTGGCGTGGCGAAAATCAAATCAATTGATCTCAGCCGTTGATTTGGGGCCCGCACTCATTGATAAATTTTTGTGTTCCCCGCTTTTCCCTTTCTTCGGTCCCATGATTTGATTTGCTTTTGGATGGAAAGCAAAGAGGGCAAAGCACATATTCAAATTTCACCTGACTTATTATTTTATTGACAAAAATATATGTAATATTTTCTTTTTTCATTTTCATTAAATCTCTTTTCAATTTTACTAAAATCGTTCTCCTATTTTTCTCCTCTACAATTGAGCTTGCTAATTCTTTTCCCTTGCAGACTCTTCAAAATCTAATTCCTAATTTCAGATTCCACTTTCTCAGGTATGCTTTCTATTTCCACTTCTCCTAATTCTCTTCCTTTATTCTAATTTTATAGAACTCAAAACCCTAATTATTAGCTCTCGCATCGGTTGAGTTTTGTTTTCCAAGTTTATTTGAAGATCTAACCATATTTTCGTTGTTTACGAATGGAATACTTGTATGTTTGAGAC
>CATIWF010094283.1:0-35225 GCA_949630135.1 Balakata baccata | reverse complement strand
TTTTTTTTAATTTTCAATTACATCCTAATCATATAAAAGTTTATTAAGTTCTACAAATTAGTGTAGAAAAAATTTCTGAAAATGTTAGTAATTTGCCTATGTATGGATGATTTCTACGAAATTGACGACGTCGTTTATGTCTGATATTACAAATACTATAGTTGCCGTTTCATAGGTGTTCTCTCATTAATGGAGGTAAAAGGAGACCAAACAGGAGTTAGAAATTTAAGAAAGATGAGGTTCGGCCTTTTATTCTGCTTTTGCAGTTGTTTTCTTCAGTTTCTTTCTTGACGTTCTTGTCTTCTCATAAAGTCAACTCTCATAATGCGATTAACACCCCAAAGGTATCAACTTTCTTATTTATAATAATCTTCATTGACTCTGCGCTTAGGAAATGAAAGAGATGATTTGATCTTGTTGCATTCAGTTCCATTAAGAAATTCTAAATCTGTTTTTGTTTTTTCCTTTTAATGTCTGAATTTGCCGGGTTTATTTTTCTTTATTTATTGAAATCTTAGTTTGGCATACTGATATTCGCTGGGTTGCTCGTATTGTTCGTTGTCTTTATGGGAGTTGATAAAATCTGGCTTTTTTTTTTTTTTTTTTTGTATGAAGGCTTAATGGTGCTAATGGTTCATATTCTGATAAATTTGCAAAAAACTTAACTCTATATCCCAACAATATGTCCTTTTTCTTCCCTTCTAAAATGCATGTTTGGATGTTCCTAAATTAATTTGTTCAAGGGTTCAATCAGTTTATTTTACCTTTTATTTTTGCAGCCTGCTGACTGAGCTCCATGAATGTTTGTTTTGCCAGTTTGGTTTGCAGATTATTTATAAATAGTTAAAATTATTGATTAATCTTAATTTGGTGTTTTATTTTGCCATTCTTGTTCTCTTAGTTCCTTGTGTACTTCTACAGACTCTAGACTTCTTACGAGACATTAAAAAAAAAATCCATCTTTGCTTTCTCACTTTTCATTATCTTTTTTGTAACAATGCAATTTAACTTATCCTTATTTTTGTCATCTCTAATGAGTTTTAAAGTAAAAAAGAAAATGTACTAGATTTTCTTTTCTTGGGTGCTTGCTTATATAAGCGAATGGTTAATGTTTTGTAAACATGGGATGGATTACTTGTTAGTCATTACAAATATCGTTTTTGAAGATTTAGTTGAGGTGTGTCTAGACTTTTGTTTTGGTTTTTGTTTTCTTTATTTATTTATTTTTTGTTCTCAAATGTACTTGGTAGAAATATCTTATTCCACTACCAGAAAACATTTCTTGAATTTTTAATTACACTTGAATGTACAAGACCTTTAAGAAAGAGCTAAACCAATTTAAAATTCCTGGAAAAATATGAATTTCATGAAATGATGATGAAATAGGTATGCTCTATGATTATAAGAGCAGGGCAATGGGCAAATGATATGTCTATAAAATGGGTGTATTTGAGGTAACAATGTTGAGATGGAAATCTAAAACCATTATAAAATAGCTGGGCAGCGATTGACATATTCTTATCTTAGAGGTTAAATTGAGGAGGGCCACTTGAGATATTTGGCTATGTTCAACATAGAAACATATATGTATTAGTATAGAAACATGGCTAAATTAAAGTAATAAGAGCTGAAAAGAGGAGAATTAATTATTGACAATGTTTAAAAATGAATTAGTAGCACTACAACTTAATATATTTGCCTATTTGGCCCTAAATAGAATAGCAACAAAGACCCATATAGCAATCTCTAACTATGATTAGGATCTAGAATTCAGTTAACTCGTGAATAATTAGAGATACTCAATTAAAATGAGCAATGTTTGAAAGACAAGCACAAAACACTGGAAGGTTTGTGTCTTTTGAGGGTTAGAGAAATATTTGTCATTGGTTGCATGAATCATTCTGAGTACTTGAACTTTAGCTCATTCTTTCTTCCTTGAGAGCTCTTTCGAAGGTTTAAAACTTTAAAATTTCCATCTATGTCCTGCTTATGTGATGAGTAAAGTGTTCATTAATGAAATTTCTTTCTGATAAAAATTGCTTGCTTCCTCATTGTGATAACATTTTCAGAATTTAGCATTGTAATAATATTTTCAGATTTAGCATCAGGAATCCTTGAACAAGGAAAAGTTTCAGAAGACATTCCATAAGTGGTTAAGTACCTTTTTTGTTGTCGGTTGTCCTGGTGTTTATTCTTTATTTCTTAATTTTGGTTAGGAGTCGGGACTGCTTCTTAAATCTTGATAACATCTTTTCCCTGATAAGACAAAGTCTGCCCAGGAATTACTTACCATTGAGGTTGCATTGTTTCATTTAATAAATCCTTACTTTAAATTATTAGCTCAGAATGCTAAAATGTATATTCAAATTTTTATGCCATATTTGGTGATACAAAGAGATGGCATTTAAATTACTTAGCGATATAAATGGCACAAACTCATTGTTACTTTTTCTTTACAACCTGTCTACTTTTTTTGGCTATAAAAGAGTTTCTGAAACTCAAATCCTAAAATCAGTTTTCGACAAACGTACAAGTTAATTTTATCTTGTTTTCAGCCCAAAATTCACTGAACCTTGTTTTTTCAGCATATCAATTATAAGCTGCTAAACAACCTTCTCTTTGCTGTTCAATTTTAGTCTGAATCTCTCCTGTATCATTGCATAGATAACGTGATATATAAATGAGACTGCAATATTTAATTCTATGAGTTGTCTTTTTGTTTCCAATCATGTTAATGTTGGTTTATGTCTACATTTCCCAAGCTTTACCTATAATATTTGTCAACATTTAATTTGCTTCTGAAATAGGACACATCATATCAAGGCTCTAGCTTTTATGTTAGATTCAGATTTTGTTTTGTGTTTGTTATTGCATTCTAATTTCTAATACATGGTATTTGTATTTGTGTATTTGCAGAATATTTGTTTGTTTCTTTCTTTTTTTTTTTTTCAGAGTCATTCTTTATTATGTTTTCTTCCCCCATTTTTCCAAACTGGCAGGGACTGGTTTGATGAGGGGAATGTCACATGGGGCTATAGACATGAGAAATCAATATAGTCAAGGGAATAGTAGAAGCAATATTCTTGTGAAAATATTTAGGACTTCATGGATGCTAATTTGCCAAGAGTGAAACAAATTCCTTTGTGCTTGTTAGCAGAATCAAATTTCTCCATTCATCTCCTATAATTATGGATACTTGCATGGAAAAAATCAATGATCCTTCAATAATCAGCTTTGGGCATGAAAAGAGCACGAGATTCATAATTGGCAGTGAACATGATGTGCAAGATAGTGATACAACACTGAAGCAGGATGAAGAAGGTGGCCTGCTGAGTACTGATGATTTGCAAATTTGTCAGCTATAAGGTTATCAGATGAAAGAGACAATGCGACTATTTGTTTGTTAGATACATACGAAACTAAACATGTTTCACTTTCTATTAGTGATAAAGATAATGCCCTCTCAGAAAGCTTGGCAGCTTTATCAATAATAGCACCAGCTTGTCATTTGAAGAAAAAACTTCTTGTTCTTGATTTGAATGGGTTGCTTGCAGATGTAGTTTCTCATCCCCCAAAGGGTTGTATAGCAGACGTAAAAATTAGAAGACAAGCAAGTGAGAATTTATGCTGCATATCATATACAACAAGATTTTCTGGTCGACTTGACTAAATCTAATGGTTTGTTTCCTTGCATCAGTTTTTAAAAGATCCTTCTGGCTTGATTTTCTGAAGTTCTGCTTTGAGAGATTTGAAGTGGCATATGATCTTCAAGAACTAAGTATTTTTCAACCTATATTTTTCATTCCATTTTGTTAATGCGGAATTATTCTCATTTTATTCTGATTTTAAGAGAAACATCCATTTTCTGCCTTAAACATGCTAGAAATTGGTTTTGGTATATACTTTTATGCAGGAGGAATTTCAATAATATCATTGATTATTTGTTGGGAGATATGAAGCACAAGTTACTGTTTTGTTGGGTATGCACATTTACATGTACTTCATATTTCAGGGGTTTGCATTTACACTTTGTTGGACAACCTGTTGGTCTAATGCTTATACTGAGAAGTTTGTTTCTCCTCATATTTTTGGTTTCTTTGTTTGCCAATATCATCCATTCAATTTTCTGGTTATGTATATTGGTTAAATATATACCTCGGTCTGTGGATATGGAATAACATTTGACAGCTATATCAGTTTCTTATATATCTTACAGAGTTTTTGGAACTTTGAACTAGTCTTTTTTTTTAAGATTATTACTTTTCCTTTTGTCTGTTGTCTTATCTTTTCAAGATCACATGATGCCTTTATGAGCTCTAAGATGGTGATGTCACTTTAAAACATTTTGTTTTTCAGGATCTCTCCTATTGTACTTCGACAAAATTCAATACTCTTGAAAACAAGCATAAGCCCTTGGTTTTCAACTGAAGTTCCTTGGAAGAGAGGATATTACAATGAATCAAATACATTGTTATTAGATGATTCACCTTACAAAGCTCTGCTTAATCCTGTAAGTTCTACTCCAAAATTTTTTAGTTTCTTCTCTTTTGGGCCACGCCAATTTTTGTTTCTTCTATAATCTTGTGGAATTGTTTTAATTTGTATTGAACTTTCATTTACAGGCACATACTGCAATATTCCCTTATTCATACCGGTGTCAGGATAAGATGGATAATGCTTTAGGTAAGACCCATTTTGACACATTTGTGCTGTCCTATCATGTTTCATTTCGAGAACACGCACTTTTGCTGTTCTTTGATTAAAATAATTGGAATTAAAATATTAAATGGCATCCGAATATAGCTGCTGTCTTTCAACTTATAATGGACAAGGTTTTAAGTCGATGCATGGTTAGGCCCTGCTGATTCAGTACACCTACCAGCTTGTCCGTTTCTGATTAGCCAATCACCTAGCCTACTGTGTTGAGCTTAGAGATCAATTTAATAGAACTAAAATATGCAATAGATCATATATGTTAATTTTATAATTTGTTTTGAGCTCTAAATATTAGCTTTTGTATTTGGTCTGCATCTTCGGCATATGACAAGAAAAATAAATAAAAATTTAAACCTATTAATGGCAAGGGATGGAGGTGATCTTAGAGCTTATTTGGAAGTATTGGCTGAATCTGACAATGTACAGAAGTTTGTACAGCAACACCCATTTGGCCAAAATCCTATCACTGAAAGAACCGCATCTTGGGGCTTCTACCCCCAGGTTCTGAGCACATTGGATCCATTCTCAACTTTGAGATGTGGATATGGTAGCTCATTAGAAGTTGATAAGGGATTTTGAAGGTAAATTGTGGGATTGCTAGTGTTTGCTTAATCTTAAAGAATCGAGCTAATTTTTCAATTGGCAACAACTAAGATATATATAGGAGTTGAAAATTGAATTTAGGTTGGGGAACAATCTCGTCCTTTGTATAGGGTAGTGTTGAGGATGGAACATTGCTTTCTCAAATAGCGCGCCTCGGGCGCAAAGCTCACTAGGTGCCAACCTTAGCGCTTTGAAAACCCAAAGACGAGCGTTGTCATAAAGGAATGAGCCTTGGGCCTAAGGCGAGGGGCGCCTAGGCACGCTTTTGTGATATTAGTAAAATATTTGTATTTTTTTCTTATTTTAGCGTGGGGAAACCTAAACCATTGATTATAAATTGAAAAAACTTTTTAGTAGATCTTACCACACCTAATTATTTCCAAAACAAACAATAAAAACGAAAAGGGCAAAGAAAGCATTTGTTTCAGCCTCCACAAATACAATTTGAACAACACAATTTAGGCGCAAGATTAATTGTGTTTTGCTATGATAATTCATAATTGATAAATGTTAGAACTTATTAAATACAATATTAGTAAGCTTATGATCCTTGCGTATTTAGGATTCAAGTTTTTAATAAGCTTAGGAGTCTTGTGTTTAGGATTTCAAACCTTAATTAAGTTTTTTTCCTTTGTGTATGTGTTTTTATTTTGTTGTTATGACTTATTTGTTTGAGTTTTAACAGTTATAATATTATATTACCTTACCAGTAGTCTAATAATAAAATTTATATTTTTTTCAATTATTTTTTATTTTTGCGCCTTGTGTCACTCAGACGCGCGTCTGCCTTTTGTTTCTTAGCCTCAACACACAACTCAATGAGTAGAGGGTGCATTCATTTTGAGAATATTGATCTGAAGTACCATTCATCAGCTTAGGCAACGCATTTGAAAGGTATGTCAATTTGATTTATACATTGTTTAAGCATTGTCATAATGTGCTACATACAGGAATAGAGGGATAAAATGAATGTTTTGCTTTATTTTACTTATTTATCGTTATTTTTTCTAAATGATAACTTCTGCTAGCCATCCTTTCACAAGCTCCAACTTCAAGTCTTCTATATGCCCGGATATGGAAATTCAATTTTTCATTTTGCTGCTCTTTGTTTGCATATGGAAATTAGTGACACCGACAGTGATGTGTTTGGCCTAATATTAACATCACTGAACAACATTTCTTGACATTTTGCTAAATTATTGAATAGCTATTTCTGCTGATGATGTTGATTGCAATTGCCATGTTTGAAGGTACCCAGATTACTGTATGGCGCGTGCTTCTAGGTAGCTGTTGCCTGTCGGGATCATTCATACATAATTTGGCATTTTTCTTATGTAGGTTTCCGCATCAGAACAACATTGTGGGGCTAGGGTACTTGCAAATAGTCTCAATGATAGTAAACTTGCTTGGTTTACCTGTCTAATTATAGGCTGGGGGATTGCCTTCCTTCTGCAGTTAAAATCTAAACTTCACCAGCCAAAATATATGAACAAGTGAAATGATGAGAAATGTTAGGAACATCTTCCTCATGCACTTCTCATCATACACTTCCAATATAAAAAAATTGTCTCTTTACTTATAAAATACTATTATTTTTTATAATAAAAGTTAGTGTTTGATAAAAAGAGAGAAATATCTTTTTTGTATTGGAAGTTTATGTTGGAAAGTGTATTAGGGAAGTGGTGGTAGTATGCGACTCAAATGATAAGCTCCTTTATATGTGTTTATACAGTTGTTTGTGTACTTCAGCACTAGTTAGTATAAAAACCAAAAAAAAAAAAAGTTCACATTCATGTAAAAAGGAGCTGTGATCTTAGGCTAGAGTACAATTATTTACAAGAGAAAAGGAGTCATGATTCACAACAGTTGTTGCCCAGAAAATTATAGAAGGAGAATGATTGTACATATGCTCGAAGGACATTTTCTTGTACAAACCCAAATTGTCAGGAATATTATATTGGCATGAGCGTGACTTAGAAGCCACTGAACAAAAGGGAAGACTTCTATGCCAACAGTGCTGTTTCTGTTGGCAGCCAAACGTGGGTTAAAATTTTTCACCTACGGTAATAATTGGTAGTTTGATTGTTATTATGAAGGTGGTGAGTTCCAACTCTTTTTTTTTACCGTATCTCAATTATTTTCTATTATGTATTTCACATCGTTTAATGAATAAAAAAATATTGGAATAACACTAGGATTGGACCAAGGGCAAAATACAGTTTTGGTCTATGGAGATGTCCTTTTAAGGCCCTTCGGAAATGAATCACTTGGTAGGACTGCAAAAATCAATCCAACCCGAAAACCCAATCAAATCGAATCCAATGTATTTTGATTAATTTGTTCAGATCGTTTAATTTGGATTGAATTCCTATAGGGATATTCGTTACATTTCTTGCATTTCGGTTTACACTAAGTGAATAATTTTCTTTGTTGTTTGACTAAAAAATTGATTTTTGAACAGAATAAAATTAAAATTTTGATTAGTTTTGTTCGAGTCGAATTGAATTTTTAATAGAATTAGCATTGAATATATGCATACAACTGTTTGGTATAGTTGCTGAGTTATATATTTAAGATATATATGAAATCAACTAAATTCTGATTCAATTAATTTTAATTATCAATTTTGATCATCTGAATCTCTAAACTATTAAATTTGCCATTTTAAAACTAATTTAATCTTCTAAATTGAAAATTTATTCAATTGATTCTTTTAGCTCTATTAAAATTTGAATTATATTTATTCTATCCAAAAAAGAGAGAGAGAGGAGAGGGGACTTTCATGATTATCCTCTCTTGGTGAGTAAGGAATTATGGAGATCACAAGGAGAGCTCCCTTTTCTATGAAATCTATAGTCACTTGCTGAGAAGCCCACATGACACTAATTAGTGAAAAAGCTTTCAATTTTTTCAAACCAAATATCTGACAAACTTGCTGACTTTATTATGTGCACTACTCAATGGCTTATGTGTGTTTGCCATTATGTTTTCTTCTTCCTCGTCATTCGCACATGCTCAGAGATTTGGCATTCACTGTTTTTTCAATACTAGGTACAGTGGATCGTAGACTGCATAGCAGAATATAATTATTTCTTTATACTTATTATAAGAACATTATAAATTGTCATTAATATTACTACAAGATGGCCTGAACATTTAAATTTGTTTTTCTTTTCAATTTTTATAAATAAAAATACCAATTAAATTAATTATTAAAAAAATTAGAATACCCATCAAATTATCTTTTGACGGGTATTAATGCCCATTTTTTTGGATAAATTATACTCAAACTATTTAACTTATAATAACTTCGTATTTAAATTATAATTTGTAACAGAAAAATTTTTAAATTTTAATTTTGTAACATAAAAATATCTGTCGTAAAAATTAGTTAAACTATTTAATAGAATAATAATATGGACTTTTCACATAAGCCATGTATACAAAATGGATCTTACAAAATTTTTTAACCATTTAACAAAATAGTTATTTATATTTGATTTGAGTGAAAGTGAGAGAAAGTACGAGAAACCGATGAGAAATGTAAAATTTTTTTATGGGACCTATTTTGTGCACGTGATGTTTACACATGGAATATTTTTGCTGATGTAAAAATTTTACGTCAACATCCCGTTAAATGATTTAATAAATTTTAATGGCAAATACTTTTATGTTATAAAATTAAAATTTAATAAATTTTTTTTGTTATAAATAATAATTTAAGTTAGATAATTAAAGTATGGTCGGTATATTATCTCATTTATTTCTTGGTTGAGCCTATCCTACAAGAAATCTCGTACAGTTTGTTACTGTCTTAAATATGCAATAACAGACAGACAATATAGGAACGATGTGTCGTCACATTTCTATTCGATTATGGCTACCAATTTCATAAGGGTATGGAACTGCCTTGTTCTTTCTTCTCATCAGTGGTATGGCTGCTCGGACATTCATGTGCTGATTCTTAAATACATAACTGTCTGCTAAGCCCCACTTTTTTGTAATTTAGATTCACTTATCCATCTCCATTAATCACATCAAATTAATTTGTTTCCTAGAAGGGAAAAAGTTATATTTTAATTTTTGAGTTTTACGCATTTATAAAATTAAATCTCTCAAAGTCAATTTTTTTTATTTTATTGATTGATCTCTTAATTATTAATGTTGAATTAATTTTAGTTGCTATTTATGAATCACTTAGGCAAATTCTTGTTTTTTTGATCAATTACAAGTTGGGAAAAAGGGATTCGAACTTAGATTGCTTAGGAGACTCTAAAGTCTTCAACCAATCAAGCCACATGTGATTCTCTTAAACAAATTCTTGTTCAAAATTGATAATTAAGGGATTTAATTAAAAAAATCCGATACTAGAGCGTTTTCAATTGAAGAAAATTAATAATTAAGAGAATCAATTGAATTAATTTTGAAATGAATAACTTAATAACACAAATCAGTAAAATTTATGAACTAAAATTTATATTAATAAATCAATTCCATTTTTCAAAAAAAAAAAATCAATTGTAATTTGCGACAGATGGAAAAAATGTAAAACTATATTTTTACAGCACAAGGAAAAAAAGAAGGATAAAATGTTACTTTCTAGCTTATAATTCAATTACTAATAAAAATAAATAAGTATAAATAATTATCCATGAGTTTTAGTTTGATCATTAAAATTGTGAGGTTTTAAGTTCAAATCTTCAGTCGAACTTTTATATCAAAAAAGTAAAATGAAAAGTCAAGAGAATGTAAATAAGTTGACATAAAATTCGAGTTCGAGTCTTTAATATACATTTATTTTAAAACTCACAAACAAATATTCTACTTCTCTTCAGATCCTATGAGTTAGTCAGATTAAAAAATTAAAAATATAAAAATAAATAAATAATATGGAAGTCAAAGCCTTTTTTTACCCCTATGTACATTTTTTTTTAATTAAAAATGTCAGAAGGAAGGTGGGAAGAAAATATTATGGGTTAGTTTTTACAATTTTGAAACTAAGAGTCAATGGCATATGCATATGAATTTTAATCAACTTGTCATGTGCAACAAATATAGATTATGATTGTAATGAACTGGCGACCTGATTAATTGCATGTTTGTTTTTGAATTTTTTGGTAATTAATTAATGAAGACTTTTATAATGTACCTAGTGTAATTTATACCTATAGCCTTAGAATTATTAGATTATTAACTTTTAATTTCAGTCATTGATAATCAATTTATAAAATTAAAAATTAATGATCCAATATTTTTAAAATACTTAGTTTAAAATATACAAAGTGTACCACATAAGTTCTCTTAATTAATTATTGAATTCAAAATCAATGAGATTCTTTAGCAACAGAAGTGCTTCTAAGAAGCGTGACGCTAATTTTGGATTTATTTAAGAATTTGATATTAATTAATTAAGGGGTACTTACGTATGCAAATCATCAATTGCAGTTTCCTCAAAGTTTGCCTTGCCTCTTTAGTCAAGAGTAGGGATTTTTCTTGGGCATTAAGACACACCCTAATTAATCACCATGTTCTTCCTTAAAACTAGTAAAAAAAAAAAAAAACTTATTAGTTTATTTTTTCATTAGAAGATGCAATGGATTGTGACTATACAATAAAGAGATAGTTATTCTAGTTCGTGTATTCACTGTATAAGTATTAAATTTCAATCAATATTGATAGATGATAATGAAAATATTCGAATTCGAAACAACCTTAATTAATTAAATTAATCAATTTTCATAAATAAAAATACCAATTAAACTACTTTTAATGGGAACTTAATTTAATTATGTATAGAGAAGAAATTATACTTTTGAAAATCAATTGGTGGAATAATTTCCATGATATCTTAAGATCCATTAAGATCCAATCTCTCTCTCATGTGAAGAAGGGGATAAGATAGAATCTTGCACTTAACCCCACAATGAATGAAACCCTTACTAATCATGCGACTATATATATATATATATATGCCTTTTTTAATGGTCACACAATCTTAAAGTACTTTTAGCAAACACATTGGAATGTGAATAGGAATTATTCCAAGGGAAAAGTTGTAAAATTTTTTATTTTTAATTTTTTAGAATTCGATAATTGCTTTCAAATAGAATCAGATTTTATAAGAGCAATTTACAAACAAATTAAAAAAATCAATTAACAAATAAAAACAATTCTAAATCTATGTTTTTTACGGGCAATTCCAAATTAATACCCTTAACTAATATTAGGAGTAAAAGAAGTATTTATCATTCAAATTAAATCAAAATCATAGATCCGAAAGCAAATTCGTAGAGGGTAAAGAGCTAGAAGAGTGAGCAAGGGAGATAAAGAGTTGAAAACTTAAATTTATGTTATAAAAATAAGTTTTTAACATCATTTATGAGAAACCAAATCTTAAAAAATAATATAAATTTAGATATATATTACTACAGGCATTTTAAAAAATATATAATTATTATATATATATGGATATAATTTATCCATTTGTATAGTTGTTGACTTGCAAATAATTAAAAGCCCACCAATTAAAAATGGTGATTTGGTGGGGGATAAGTGGGAGACATAATGTGTGGGATCTCATATGCATGGTTGGCCAGTGGAAGTAATGGTTTAGGGATTGAATGAGAGATTGGCTTAGTTGGGTTTTGGTCCCTATGGCCTTCCTCATGTGATGCCTTCACTTTATGCATGTGAGTTTGCACCCTCTTTTCCCAATCCTTTTCATTCTAACTATCACTATCAATAACTCTATCCATGTGTTAATTATATTATTTTTCTGTTTATATTTATAAAATTTGATTACTTAAATTAAAATATTAATTAATCCCATCATCCACCAATGCAACTTGTCCCCAGTCTTATATTTACAAGCCATTTTCCAAATGACTTGCATAGTTAAAAAAAAAAAAAAAATTTCTCATTAATTCAAAAACTGAAACTCAAGATATATATTTGCCATATCTATTTTTTAAATCGAAATCACCGAGAAAAAGAATATGATGATGAAGTAGATTTTGGATTAGTTTTCACAAATAAATAAATAAAAGATATTGAAGAAGATTCAATGGAAACAAAGAAATAAAAAGCAAAACAAAAGTAAAACAGAAGTAGAACTTTATTTCTTTCTAAAACGATTTCTATATTTTCAATTAAGATGGAATGATTCTTTAAATTAAAAGATATATATATATATATAATCAAAAGTAAACAACTCATAATTAATAGTGAAGCCTAGCTATCAGGTTTGCCCGAGCTAGGTTTTGTGAACTATTTTTTCTATGCCGGACAAATCTCAGTTGCATTATTAGCAAGACTTAATTTAGTCTTCTATTGCATTACTTTTGATATATTATTATTTGGTCCTTGTATTTTATGATGTTTCTTAATTATTCATTAGACTTTATTTTTATGCATTCAGTTCCCAAACTTACTTCTATTATTGTATCATGAAAAATAATTAACTTGATGAGAAGAAAAGAAAAAAACAAATTATGAAAATTATATAAGAAATAATTGATTATTCAAACTAGTTAGAAGTCCATCAATTTAGCCTAAAAAAAAAAAAGCAACTGATTAATAAGACCCACATCTAATTACAATAACTGAAAGAAGATCAGGCGAATTTATTTGATCCACTTCAAACATACATTATAGGAAATGACTAAGGCGATGTAAAATACTTCCTCCATCCGAGAAAAAATATGTTCATTTTTTATTTTTTGTCATATAAAATTACCGGTTATTTTTCCTTTTTAAAGTATAGTTATTTTGTTCAATTATAAATATACTCTTATTTATATATTTTATTATTCATATATCACTACCACTTACATCAATAAATAAACCATTGAATAATTATTATTTTTGGATTCTTAAATTTTTTCAACTCTTAATTTAAATAACTCTTGTAATTGGTTAATATTTATATGAATATTAATTTAAATCTTGTATTGAAAGAGATTAAATAGTTATTTTCAATATAATAATAAAAGGAAATTTTTTTTGGAAAATATTAAATAAAAATTATTTATTTTATTAAATTAACTAATTCTCTTAATATATATATATAAAAAAAAAATATTACTAAGTCTATTTTTATGAACAGAGAAAGTAGTTAATTTAAATTATTATTAGTAGTTGATGGATAGGTGTATAAATTTGTGTTTATCCGATGCAAAATTAAAAATTAAAATGTGGATGATGTGAAATTTGATTAGAGTTGTGACAGAATACAAGTTTTGAGAGGGTGAGTACATAAAATAATTATATAGTTTCAAGTTTGTGTTTCATTTCCAACGGGCCACAGCTCAATCAATGCCAGCGGTTATGGGAGAAATTAGCATTAAACCTAATTCTCGTACTCACATTGATTGAAGTGTGAAAAAGAAAAGGAAATATCATATCAAATAATAATATTCCTGGTTGATGCTTTGAATTTATAAATAAATATAATTCTGGTATATATTTAGTTATTTTTATTTTCATCGATATGCATATGGAATCTCTTTAAAAAATTTCTTTTAAACTAGTTTCAAGCTATCTAAATGAAAATAATATAATTGAGTGTGTGTCAACCAAAATGATAGGCAGAGCACGTGATATGCTCCCCCGCAGATAATTGGAAGCCAAGTGGCTGGCATTCAAGGTGTAATGTAACCTCACATTTCAACATTTTTATACCAAACACTTCTAATAATGCTCAAACCTTACACCTACTTTTCATTTATATATACTATTTACCTTTGAGCTTTTTCAATTTTATTCAGACTCTTTCTTGTTAAAAGAAAAACAAATGTTTATAGAGTTCCACTCAACCCAATAGGGTTGTCTTTGTAATTACAAAATTATTATTATTATTATTATTGTTATTATTCGTTCCGAACGATATCTCTTTATACTCATTATAAAAATATTGAATTCTAATCAATATTGATGAATGGTTGCGAAACTTACCGCATCTTCTTTGGGTTGTACTATTATTACTATTCAGAAATAGTAATTTTGTGAAAGCCATTTTCTTTCTTATAATTAATACTAGCAAAATAAAAAGCATATTTTATTCTTTTAATTTTATAAATTTTCCAATTAAATTTTTTAATTAAAAATGTGTTTTATTGATTTCTTAACTGTTTAATTTTATTCAATTGACTCTCTTAAAATCAATTTTCTACTAATTTATGATATATTTAGCATCTAATCAATGATAGATAGTTAAACGAGTCAACTAATTAAAATTTTTCAATTAATTCCTATTTATTAAGTGTTTTATACATAAACAATAGTGATAAATTGAACGAATTTCGACTGAATGATTAAGATAGTATAAAATTAATAATTACTAAAATTGAAAATTTGGGCAATTTTCTTCATTAACCTTGGAGTAAAAGTATCATAGGGGTCATTTTCACGATAAAGACTCGACGTTGGGTTTCAAATTAAAGGGCACAATTGTAAATCCGCCAACTAGGATTTATTTATTTATTATATAATACGGGACAGTTGCAAATTTTGCTGGACGAGATAACGGGAATCTATTTTAATTTAATTAGAAGTCTCAATTTTAAGTTTTAATATACAGTTTCTTTAAAATTTATAAGAGAATATTTTATCGCTTTTGAAAATATTTTAGTCTTAGTATATAGTTTTAATTAATTGGGCTACGAATACTTGTGATCGGACCCACAAAATTCTGATGGATCAAATAGGGAGTTTTATTTATATATTTCCCAGTTCAGCAGACTAAAGATAAACAAGAATGACATCATAGTTTAAGAATAAGACAATGAATTAATTGCTAATCATCATTAATTAGAAATCATGGATATATAAGGTAGTACCAACAGTAATAATTAATTAAACATAAACTATACCTTGTGGGTTTAATTATACTTCATTACAAACAGAATTTCGTACTTAGAAGGTTTTAATTTTATATAATAATGTAACATTAAAAAAAAATACAAGATTGATTTGCATAAAATATTAATATGGAAAATAATATATCTTGGTCTAGATTTATATAATTAAGTCTCTTTCTAAAAATTTATTAATCAACTTATAAGTTGATTTTTTTAACTATCAATTTTAAATTAATTTAATCATCTATCAAATTTGTTTAGTTAAATCTTTTCACTATATATTTTGGATTAATTTGGTCTCTATTTATAAAACACTGCATCCAGTTAATGATAATTAAAAGAATCAGCTGAATAGAAGCACTTAATGAGAATCTAAGTAATTATAATCAAATTTTCAACTAAAAGAGTCAATCGAACAATTTTTTAATTAAACTAATTAATTATACAAATTCATAAATTTAATATATATATATATATATATATATATTCTCAAATATTAGAACCACCAACCAAGGGATATGTTGTAACCTAGTGCGGTAAATATAGCAGCTGATAATAATTTTCTTTAGAAAGTTTTAAAATTAATCAATTCTATTGCTTGTTGGAGGTCTGTTAGGGATTATTTTGAGAGTTAAAAAAATAGGTGAATTTTATAAATGGTCACTAAATTTTATTTTTTTACAGTAAAATTACAAAAAAAAAATTTCGTCTCAAGAAAGTCACTCAACTATATTTTTATTTCAGTAAATTCACTTCTGATCAATTTTCCGATTTAGGTAACTGGAAAGTTGACATGTCACGGAAATTTGACACGACAGCTGATATATTACTGAAAATCTAATGTGACAGGGCAGCTGACATGTTACTGAAAATTGGCATGAAGTGATTTTAGTAAAATATATTTTAATGATTTTTTTGGGACAAAAAAATATTTTATAATTTTATTACAATAAAAATAAAGTTTAGTAATTATAGGTAAAATTAATATTAGAAAAGTAAATTTATAATTTTTTAATTTAATTTGCTGAGTTTTTTAATTTTTTTTTTATAAACTGTTGTTCTTAAACTTGTGTCTAGCCAAAACATCTACTTCTTTTTTCAAAAATAAAAAAAAATAATTTTTTTTTGGGAAAATGTTATATTTCCTTTTCTGAAGCTAAAGATTAATTATAGAAATATGCAGAAAAAAACAAAGGAAACTTCAAAAAAAGAATGATGCTCATCATCTACACAAAAATAACAAAAGCAAGTACAACCTATGACAACTCTTAAGAGTTATAGCTAGGAAGTAACAGAAGAGAATACAAGAAGCTTTTTCTCTGGCCCTTTGAGATCTATGTGTTTCTTTACGAAAAATTTTCAAGGCTCAACATCAATACACTTATAAAACTAAAAGTACCAATGCTGTCTTTAATTGTAATTCAATAACCATGTCATTTGGACCACATTTATTTCCCAAATTATGTGCTATTTTCTTTTTTATAATATAATTAATTTGCAAATGTTTTAATATGTTTTTTTTTTCTATTTAGTATCTTACAGTCCATGAGATTGTAAACTAATTTGAATTTACGTTGGACAAATCCAATAAATGAGCAAAATATTTCATCTCAAATTTTAAAAGTATTTGATATTTAATAGACTTTGCTATTCATAAATATAAATTATGCTTTATGCCCTTATGCCCCTAATTAGTTATTATTGAAAAATATATGGTTCATATAAATATTGAAAAAAGAAGCCTATTTTTATGGGTGTAAAGTAAATTAAAAATAATGTTATTATGTATTAATGAAAATATCTATTAATCACCTTTAAAAGGTGATACGAGACGGTAACGGTCACATTTTTATAATTAGAAGTTTTAAATTTGAGACCTAAATATATAACACCCTTAAATCTTGAGAGGGAATATTTCATCCCTTAATATATCCGGTGCGATCCATAAAAAAAATGTTTGGTGTGATTTTTGTACATTTTTTTTTAAAACATTAATTATATGATGAATTAAGTAAATATTAAGAAATAACTCATAAAAGAAGGAGAGTAAATCCCATTAACCCAACACTAAAATTAGATAGTAATCTTGCTAGAAATATATATAAAAAAAATGGTATTGCTGGATCAAAAGCTGAGAAGATAGTAGGAATGTAGCGGCTGATAGATAAAAATGAATAAATTAGAAAAGTGAGAGATTGAATTTAGAAGGGAATTGAATGGAATTGTTGACAAAAAGGAGCAGTGGTGATTGGAGAATGGAGGCTTTCCAGTACACAAAACCACTTTGTTTATACTTTCTTTCCCCTCACTGACAAACTCCACATGCTTATGTACAGAGAGGGTTTGAGGGCCAACCCCCACCATTATTGTCCACATGAAATTACCAAAACATGACCATAGCAGATCTGACCCACAAATTCACTCTCTTCCTCTTCTTTTCTTCTTATTTCTCTACATATATTTATTTTATTTTATTTATTTAATAATAAGATTTATCTTTGTTTATTTGGTTGCAAGCTTCTCTCAATCTCTTTCTCATCACTCACCATATTTGACCCACACATCCCACATCCCTCTCTTACGTAAATTACAGATATAAAGAAATGCCTTAAAGGGCTTACACCGTTTTTCTCATCCTCTGGCCTCTCTGCTAGCTTCCTTTTTATTCCCAAGAGAGAGCCAAAAAGACAAAGTTTTCTTTTTATTCAGTGAGAAAACCCCAAGAAAAGACATCTCATCTTGGGTCTGCAGAGAACAACTTCCCTCTGCAGCAGCAGCATTTTCCATTTCATTAGTCCTAAGAAGAGCGGGGCTAAGGGTGCAAGCAACTGTTGCCCAGTTGGGTCCTTTTCCCTTTTTCCCTTTGGGTTTGGCAGAATGCAGAAGATATTGTTCTGCCTTGTTCTGTGAAACCCGAGAAAACCATTATCTTTTCTCCTTTATTTATAAAAGAAATCGAGAGCAGGTTCTTTGTATCTTTTCTTTTTATCTTTATATCTTATTCTTTCTTTCTTCTGCTACCTAAGAATTCCCTCAGTCCCAGAAAGATAAATAGCTCCAAAGATATATGATCTGCAGGTACTAAATTCAGAGAAAAACCTATCACCGAGAAGCATACAGCTAGAGGATTAGTGCATTAAAAATAAGTTCAAAGCAGAATTCATCTTCGGCTGCCAATGTATTTGCAAAGGAGATGAAGAGCTAGAATTGGAAGTTGCATACATGTTTTGAGAAGAATTTTCTTTTGTTTCTTTTTCTGTTTTCTTTTTTGGGTTTGTGAAGATGTCTTCAAAATTTATACATTCTTTGTCTGATGACAACCCAGATCTGCATAAGCAGATCGGATGTATGAATGGCATTTTTCAACTGTTTCACCGCCACCATTTCCTGAGTGGTCGCCGGCAAATGACTGGCCAAAACCACAAGAGGTTCCCATCAGGTAACTTTTTTTTTTTTCCTCATTTATTGCTTGTGATAGTTCCCAACTGTGTTAATTGCTTGTCTAACTACTAACTGTAACATTTAAAAGGTAACTGTTTTCACTCCTTACAGTTTCTTTTCCTAGAATTTTTGTGTCAGTTTGCTATATTTTCATGCATTACTCTTTTATATTAACGTTAACATTTTAATTAACAGCCCTTGAACCTAGACTTGGAAGGCAGCCACAGCTATACATTGGTTTTTGGGATTTGTGCGGCCCTTCTATTTGTCCCTTTTTTTTTCAGATTGCTTCACCGGTTTTTGGTTGTATTTTACCTCTAAACGATGTTTTTCAACAATATTATCACCTCTAAAATTTGAAAATAATTTCAATTTGAAAATAATCTCAATTAATCTGTCAGTCACGTCAACAAATTGTAGCCGGTTTTTAAATTTCAAAGATACGAATATAGTTCAAAAACAATATTCAGTAGGTTAATATGACAAAAAAAACCCAGTTACGGATACAATATAAGAAAAATGAACAAATTGACAATACTGCATGTAGTTTAAGCCTTGTTCTATTGTCATAATTCCCAGTTTTATGCATGAGTGATTTCTAATGAATAATAAATTTCTGAACTCGTTACAGTTAAGAGTTAACACTTGGTTTTTCTCCAGGTCAAAATAGAAACAATGGTATAGACTCCGAGAATGAATCCAAGAAGACCACAGTAAGCTTTCAAATTTAGTATGAGTACTTTAGTAAAGATATGTAGCAAAATTTGTTGAAGAAAATTTACTTCCAAATGCAGGAAAGAAACCACAAGCAGAGCACGAAAGAAAAGCAAAGAATTTCCACTGAATCATCAAGAACCTCATTTTCATCTTCCTCTTGTTCATCTAGCCTTTCATCTCTAGAATGCAACAAAGCATCTCAGATGGAAACGAGTTTGTTCACTCAAACCATTGTTCCCGGGACCCAAGGTCGACAGTCTCCAATACACCAACCAAATGCTTCTTTCCAGTCAAGCCTGCTATCCTCTGATATCAAAGATGTTGTCAAAGACTCAATATACAGGGAAGCCCGTAGTTTATCAGTCAAAACTGTAAGCAAAGGTGAATATGAGGGCCAAACATTGAAGTATTTTGACTCTCCAAGACCTATTCAGCATCCCAAACTTTCAGGTCTGAAAGAATCATTTAAGGATCTTCATAAGCTTCAAGCATCACCTTGCAGCTCCAGCGAAGGGAAGCATGTTCCACCACTGAAGGATGCTCGGCGGTTCTCGTGTGATGGAAGGGAATCAAGAGATGCATCCAAATCCACCACAAAGCTCAAGGAGCTTCCAAGGCTATCATTGGACAGCAAAGCAGGATCTATACGGGGTTCCCCCACTGAAATCAAATCAAATTATCATATAGGAGATTTGAAAAAGAGTAATGGGAACTCAAATGATCCTTTTAACCAACTAGAAGAACCTGAAAGCCGCACACGATTGTCTAATGTTGTTGCCAAGTTGATGGGACTGGAAGCTTTCCCAGATGCCATGTCAACCAATGAGAATCAGACAAGACAGATCAAAACACGCCCAGAAGCAGAAGACAATCTCTTCCTGGGAACGTTAAGAACAACAGATGAGAACAAGGAAACTCGAATTCCTGGCTCCCCAAAATACCTTCACAGGGAACCAATTTCACCCCGGTTAAGAAATGATGCAGTCAAGAAGCCCATCCCAAATTCAAAATTTCCAATAGAACCAGCGCCATGGAGGCAGCCAGATGGAAGAAGAGGTTCTCAAGTTGCATCTTTAAAGGGTCGGGTAACTGTATCAGAAACGCCCAAAACCACTCTCTCTGTTTATGGTGAAATAGAGAAAAGGTTGGCACAACTTGAGTTTAAAAAGTCTGGAAAGGATCTCCGAGCTCTTAAACAAATACTTGAAGCAATGCAGAAGACTAAAGAGATATTAGAGACCAGAAATGAAGCTGCCAAGTTAGGAACTTACAGAAGCAGTGATATTAGTGTTCATGAGAGCTTAAAGTTATCAAAGATGAGCAACCCCCAGAATAACAACCCCATTTCAGCCCTTAACAAAGGTACTGGTTCACCAGAGAGTTTTAAATCCCCGATCGTGATTATGAAACCAGCTAAACTTGTTCAGAAAGCCAGTAATACCAATCCCACAGAAAACACAACTGAGAGTATTTCAGTTCTGGATGGACTCAGGACTGCTGACTCTACAAATAGCAGAAAGGAGTCAATTGGCAAACAAACTGCTAAAGATTTAACTCCAAGAACCAATGACCTTAGGGACCGATCCAGTTCACCTTCTCGTCTGATGGATAAAAATATTGCTGCCAGATTGACAAAACTCTCACAAACTTCAAAGGAGCCTCATTCCACTGCTAGAGGGAGTACCAACTCAGGCAAGAGCTCAGGAAACTTGATTGTGCGACAGCCGCAGAAAAAGATTGGGTTGGAGAAGCAAACTCGTTCAACAAATCCATCATCAGATCCAATCAGAACCAGAAGGCAGTCCAGTAGGCAGCCAACAGAATCAGGTTCTCCACGCAGAAAGCCCAGACCCAAATCCTCCGACTTGCAGCCCAGTGATGATGAATTGAGTGATATTAGCAGTTACATGAGAGATTCTAGCTACCATGGAGATTCAATTTCTCTACAATCTGAAGGCACCATTAGCTTGGCCTCACAGGTTGATGAAGAAGTATCAAGCATTGATAGATCCAACAAGATCAATAGCAACTTCATCCAGCAAGCCTACCATAGACAAAGAGTATGTTATCTTCCTCTCGATCCACTGTGCATTATTTGTACCATTTTCTTGACAGATTCATATTTCTCTCGTTCAGAAACCAGTGGGGAGACCAGTGAAAGACAGATCAATAGCAGAACCAGCAACACCATCCTCAGAACAACCAAGTCCAGTTTCTGTTCTGGATGCGACATTCTATGTCGATGACTTGCCATCTCCAATTAAGAAGAAATCAATTGACTTCAAAGGTGAGAATCCAAGTTCCTCTAATAGTTTCTCTCACCAGATTCAAGTTTTGCACTGCCACTCTCCAGATGGCATTAATAATTACACTTTATTATTAGAGGGAGATGTATAAGAAAAAAACATTGGTCATTGACACAGTTTGGAATTTATACTGACAAAGTTATGAAGAACAAAGAATTAGATGGCAAGAACAATACAGATGACTCGTATCTACGAATGTTACATCATAAACAGCATTAATGTTTTTGAATTCTCATTCACTTTTCTGATACAGATTATGGTGTTGAGTGGAATCCGGTGGATGCAAACGAGGCATCTGGTGGCACAAACTACAGTCTCAACTCTGTGATCCATCATAAGAAATCAGAGGGCATCCACCCTGTAACTCAGAATTTTATGCAGATGTTATCTGCTCAAAAGGAATCTTTTATTGGTGATATTACATGTCAATACAATAGCCCAAATCCGGATCACCAGTACATTCTAGAAATCCTATTAGCATCAGGTTTCCTGAAAGATTTTGACTCTGGTTTTACAAGCATTCATCTCTATCAAACAGGTTATCCAATCAACCAAGATATATTCCTTGCCCTAGAACAAATTAAAGCAAGCACAACGCCTCCAAATGATACAGAGAATGGTAAAAAGACTTTCCAGTCGGAACTTCATTCCAAAATCCCAAGGAAACTTGTATTCGATGCAGTGAATGAAATTCTAATCCACAAAGTCTCTCTAGAAAGTTTTTCCAAGTATTGCTGCTCGCCAAATACACTGGCTAACAAAAGACCAAGAGGACAGCAGCTTTTTGGGGAATTGTGCTCAGAGGTGGACAGACTGCAAGGTAATGCCTCAAACTTCAGCTTAGATGATGAGGATGACACTTTGACAAGCATTTTACAGGCAGATTTGATGCATCAATCAACACAATGGACAGCCTGTAGAAGTGAAATTCCAGGGTTGGTTCTAGACGTTGAGCGCTTGATCTTTAAAGACTTGATAACTGAAGTTGTGATTTGTGAGACACTTGGTCTACGAGTGCAATCTTGCAGGCAAATGTCTTCCAAGCAGTACTCATAGAACTGCTTCAACATTTGTGATCAAATTTGGGGGACTATTTGTCATATCGTTTCTGTATTGAGCATAAATAACAATAAGCTATTAAGGAAAAGTAGCTTTAGATTGTATATTTTACAGAAATTTTTAATATAAATTCAAACTACAGTATTCTCACCTTTTCAGTGTTGCATATAGCTAAGCTCTACTAATCAAACACAGTACAACACCTCCCGTTCCTTCATGCAGATACGAGAACTGTAGACTATAATCAATGAACCGCCTTCATTTTCAGTATAAACAGACAACTATAGAAACCAAACGCAACTTACATAACATGAAAAGAAACATTGTTTCTGACGTACCCGTAGCTTATGTTACCAACGCAACTTACATAACATGAAAAGAAACATTAATTCTGACGTACCCCTATTTTATGTTTCCACTCATACACATTGAAATATAAATTTTAATTGTTCCATGTTATTAATTAGCCCCCATAAACCTACAAATTCAAGGAGCATATTGATGGCAAGCTCATAATTTTAGTGTACCACTCGTTATATCTGTTCAACTTCTCGAATCCAAGAATGTAAGGTTCATTCTTCAACAGGCCTGAAACATTAAACACGCAGGTTCAAGGTCTATGCAAGGAGCACTACGTTGCTACTCGTATATGTGTAAACTCATATGTTAGTAAGGATGATTAACATTACCCATTGCAAAGAAATAAAGGTACCCAGCAGCAAGTACCCATATATATATATATTGATTTAAGTTTTTCTCAAAAAATTTTCAATGTCATGCCAAAGCAAGAATCTATTTAATAAAGGAAAATGCTATTTAGCCTGACAAAATTGTATATGTTTAGGCAATATGGAGAACATAGAAAAACAATTATTCTACTCACCTGCTTGCCCATTTGATGCACCAAATATATGGAGTAATAGTAAAAGTATTCTTTGCATGCTCTTTCATTGTTAAGAAGATTATCTGTCCAGGCACCTTGGAAAGCATCTGTTTAGAAATCTTGCACAAATTTCTCAAGTTCAACAATTAATTCATTACGTAACAGCAAATAGGATGGATTCTCTTCTTTATTTTTCCTATTGATAATCTCAATGGGCTTCCAATCCACATGGTGAGAGTGCCAGATAGGACACTTTTGATTGTGCAAATGTCACTAGAGTATAGGGAGCATAAATAGACATTTTCCAGCTCTGGAAGACATCACAGATCCAACAAAAGAGAAGTTAGCAAATGAAGAAGAGAAGCAAGTTCCAAAAAGATAACGAAGCATCCTCTTAAAAAGAAACTAAAGTCCACTGAAATAGAAGAAATTAATAATTCAAAGGGCTCTCCATTACAAATAAATAATACCTACCGAAACTCTTCTAAAAAATATATTTAAAAAAACAGTTGAAGGCCCAAAAAAACCAAAGTAACTGTATAAAACCAAAAAGAGTTTCTGTAAATACTCTGCATCTAGATAGGAAAAAGAAGAACAAATAATGCAAGCATCCAATAACATTTCCTTCTTTCTCCCCCTGCAAGACCCCTCAAGAAAATTCAGCACAAAGTCTTCAAAAGATTTTGAGGAAATCTCAATTGCCAACGAATATACTAAAATATACTATTATAAATAATCTACATGACAAACCATAAAAGATGAGACAAACTGGAAATTTCCCCATCCGGAAGTTTTTATAAAAATAAATATAGGCAAATTGCCAGCCTTATATTTCCAAAATGGCAAATCTTTGGAAAAAAGCATGAATGAATTCCCTAAGCAATCTTGTCCACTCTACTATCCCAACAGGATCCTGAAGAAAGGTGTTATATAAAGAAATACTAGACAAAAAAAAAAAACCCTTCAAGCAGGAAAAGGAAAAAACAAGGTAGCCTTTTAGAGCTGATAATTTGTGCGTGTTGTGTCTAATCATGTGCCTTATTTCGTGTATGCCACAATTATGCTAAACACAAATACGACACGATTAAGTAATCGTGTCAAAAATTAAAACACGGACACAACACGGTTAAAATCCATGTTAACACAACAAGACACGATTAATTAAGCGTGTCCAAACGTGTACACGTTATATGACACTAAACGATAAAACACGGTTAACTAAACGTGTCTATACATGTATACATTACACAACACAAGACACGATTATACACAAAACACAAATATAAAATTAAAAAAACAATAATATTTGCAAAAGAAATCCCATACATAAGCAAAAAATTATTACAATACAAACTATTATATTTTAATTTATCTAAATATAATTTAATAAATATACAATAATTATGTATTAATTCATCTAAACATAATATTAATATTATATAAAAACAATAGCTATATAATATTTATTTATATGTACAATATACTAATATAATTAATTTTAACAAAATGTATTATAAATTTATTCATATATAAATATATATTACAAATATTTAAAATATTATAATATATATTTAAATATTTTATATAGTTTGAATTTTAAATAATACTAAAATAATTAAATGTTTTATATATTTTTAATCGTGTCTTAACATATTTAGTAGGTAAAATCCATTTATGACATAATTTTTTCCGTTTCTTAATCGTATTGACATGGTTATCATACATATTCGTTCAGCTCAAACCCATATCCATCTAAGTTTGTGTCATTTAATCGTGTTTGCTAAAAATTCTCAGCTCTATTTCTAGTTGCTTAAATGCCTTGTACAATATATGATCTTAAAAAGGATAACAAAAGATAGACTACCCGAAGAGGAAAGTTCAGGCAAGTTAATGGCCATTCTTAAATCATATACCTCGCCAAAGGAACCAAAATGTAGAAAAAGTTCTTACCATCTGAATCCAATCCAACAAAACCACTCATAGCCAACATTATTCAAACCCGAAATATTCTTTAAAAAAACATCTGATGTAATTATCAAGTCCTCAAAAGATGGATAGAAAGTGGTTTCATTGACAAACCACAAATGAGAGCGTCATCCCATTTCCCACATGCAAGCATGTATTATAAAATGATCATATAAATAAATAACACTATTTTTGTCCCGAATATTTTCTTACCATTTTGTTTTGGGACGGCCAATATAAATGCGCAGTTTAAATTATATTTAAAGCACTGATTGTTAATTTTACAATACTGGCAAGATAACAATGAGTATATCATCCTTAGATAGAGGCATGACATCATCCATAGCAAGAGGAGAAAGAATATAATAGGGTTACAATTCCATTCAAGCATTCCTTCTTAGGAGTCAAATACTTGAGACTGACATAAAGATTCAACTCAAAGAGTACGTAATATCAAAAACTGAATTCAGAGTTTAGCCCTTAGATATCTTCTTCAAGACCAGAATACAAAAAGAAAAATAGCCTTCCAAATCCAGTGAGTTCAGATCAGATATAAATATGATTCACAATTGATGGTCCTGACATAATAGACATTTCTTAACCCACTTTCAGTAGAACTAACTGCGTTTGTTCAGCATGATGGCAATAAATAAAAATAAAGGTAGCATATAAATCTCTGCATCTCTCAAACACGCAGATAACATTATCCAAGTGCTTACAAATCTTTTGAATTCCAATGTTATCCCATAGAAATGGAAAGCTTTGGGAGGCAGAGGCCTATTGCTTTATGCAAGATTTTAGCAACAAGAACCTATAAACTAATCGATGCATTTTTAGACTTTGATTTTCCCTATGGAATAAGTGTAATATGTAATCGATAAAACAATTAACAGAAGTTCGTTTTCAGAACTTACTTCCCCTCACGTATGACAATTCAAATTCAATTAAGATAAATACACATATAATACGCTTTTTAGCTTTATTGATATTAAGTGAAGTTTAGTGCGAGGAGAAGCCACAATATAACATCAATTCAGTATAAGAGCACAAAAGGAGAAACAATAATTTCCACTAAAAAGAATCATTCACTAACAAGGGTGTATGATGACAAACTGACAAGCACATACCTCGAAAACTTGCTAAAGTGGGAGTAATTCCCCATCACAGTTTGTAACCCCATTCCAGACCCATAAGCTGGCAACGACAAGCCTGACTTTGCCAACCTGAAATCCGCTTCTGCAGCTAGTTTTCTAAACAAGTATACAGATTCTAACCAAACCTAATTTACATTTGAGCTAATTCTCCTGGATTTTCTATAGATTGTTTCAGAATTTCCTTGGCCCTATTTTTCTTGTCATCTTTCTCACTATCCTTTTTGGACCATGTGCTGATCTTCTCAATATCCTTATTCTGCAATTTCGGCTCTAATGCAGCTCCCACAGGCTTCCTTCCAACCTTAATCTTAAATTGCACAGCAGGTCTTTGATCCAAAAGAACCTTTTTCTGGCCCTCCTCAGACCTGTTCTTCATTGCTTCAATGGCTGTAGCAAAAGTATCCAGCACAGGAACATGGTTTTCCAGAAGAATATTTTGATCACCAGGATTTCTCACAGCAGCTTCATACAAAAGCTTAGCTGGAGGAACAACGTGGGAAACTTCCTTCTCCCCGAATTGTAAGGGAGCAGCAAGAAATGGATTGCTTTCAACTGCTAGTTTCGCTTCAGAACCACCGACATGGGCAATAGAGGAAGGTCCCCCCAATCCATTGCAATTGATCTGCTCTTGCAAGTTCAACAGAGACCTGTCTTTCATCATAGGCAGTCTTGCCTGTTCAATCCTCTGTGTGTTAAAACCAGAGAAGCCTTCATTTTTTGTGGGCAACTGAAGGTAAGTCTGAGGATCAGGAAATGCAGGTAACCACACCGGAACATGCTCCCAAGGAGGCTCCTCACCAATTTGTACGAAACTTGAAACTGGCTTTCCTTCTTTAGCAACAGGGAAAGGAGGGATAGAATAGGCAAATGGAATATGCTCAGCTTCACCAACATACTGTGCGAGTTCCCTAACTGTACCTGAACTTGCAATACAATGACCAATAACAGAAGCACCAGCAAACCCCTGTGGAGAAACCAACTCTTCCAATCCTTGTATAATATCAAGAGCATTACCCTCCGTTCTGCCCGCTAAATTAGCATTGGATTGTGAAACCTTTCCCACATTGTGTATATATCTCACAGTGACATCAGAGAGTAAATCAAGAGCAGGCTGTTGAAACGTCTGAAAGCCAGCACTTTCACATATTTGTGCTACGGCAATCTTTGCAATTGCTCGGGCAAATTCATCGTCAGTTGCTCCAGATTTTCTCTTCGAATGTTGTGATTTTTCATGCACTCTTCCACTCTCCCCACCTCCATGGCTCATATTCAACACCACATATCACTTGGCCAGCAATAGGACATCCTAAAGCACCATTCTCTGACCCATAAATCACTGATTCATTGATGTGCTGGCTTGCTGAAAAGAATGCGGCAAGAGTAAATAAAAAAAAAAAAGTCAGACCTTTGAATCTTAAATTCTTCACACAAGCTGTAAGCCGACCTATCATGATAATTACTTCAATTATTGAGACCCCCCACCCCAACCCAAAAAAAAAAAAAGAAAATTAAAAAAAAAAGAAGAAGAAGATAACAGGTACATCTGGCAAAATCCAAATAAGCACATAGCAAATCCTTCATCCAACTTACAAAAACAAGGACTCCCGCATTTTATTAATTAAGAACACACAGATACTTCCATATCCACAAAACACGGGATCAAATGATTTACAATGTTCTATCATTTTTGCTGCGTGATGTTAGCAAACGCAACTAAAAGTCGAGAAAACCCTAGAAGCACAATCCAAAAATAGCAGAATGCTTACCGTTTGCCTTCTAGGGTTTCGAAACCGACCTGGGAACCAAACGACCATAAAGCAAACAATCGCATCTAAGAGTGCAAAGAAAAATAAATCTGGAGCAGTAATGAACACCAATCGATCAGCAATCGAACCCTAGGCAGAGAGGAAGTAAGGAATTTGCCCAGGTAAGAAGAGTTACTAAGGGCTTTAAATTTGGATTTAGCGAAAAGCTAGGGTTTAATTTGAATTAAAACCCTAGTAAAACCCCTGCAGCAATTGAAATAGAACGAGATTTGAGATTTTTAAGTTGGAAAGAAGATTGTTACTTATAGAGGGAGAAGGAACTTGTACAAGGAGAGCAATGATAGCTTCACGCTTCTGCGGATTAAAACGCCCAGAAATGTCCACACTGTATGTTGACAGCTGTCCCATTTTTTCAATCATTTCATGCCCTATACGACTTTTCCATTTTATTTTTTTTTCCATTAAGAAAAAAAAATGCATAATTTATAAAAAAAAAAATTAACCTTAAATAACAGTGGATTGAAAGAATTTAAAATTTATATATTTTATAAAATTTATATATTTTAATTTATGAATTGTAAAATTTATAAATTCTAATAATTTTTTATTTAATTTAATTATAAAATTTATTAATTAATTTAATAATTATAATTTATAAATTTAATAATTAATTTTATTTTTATTAAATATTGAAAATTTATTATTTATAAAGTATATATAATAATTTTCATTATATATTTAAAAACTAAAAAATAATATTGTAAATAATAAAAAAATAAAGTTAATAATATAATAATTTAAATTTTTAAATATAATATGTATATTATTAAAATGAGAATTATTATATGTTATAATATTTAAATAGATTGACATAAACTAAAAATATATAATTTAACGTGTATAAACATTATATTATATAAAATAATAATAAAAATAAAAGAAGCTAAAGTTATTATTTGAAATTAAAAAATAAATTTTATTTTTTTAGAGTTAATATAGTTTTAAAATATTATTAATTTATTAAAAATAATATTGTAATAAAAAAAAGTTTGGCAATAATCATTTATTGATAAAAATAGTGGATTTTAGAATTTTTCACTTATAAGGAGGAAAATCAAATTTCTCATAAATAAAAGATTTTGATAGATAAGTAATTTTTCAAAATTTATGAATCTAAAACTTTTTAAGTAGTCAAATAATGAATTCGACATAAATTTATGAATTATTCAAAGTTTTTCGTCTAAAATCCTTGAATCCAAATATAGTCCTAAAGACTTCTTAGTCCCTTTGGTTCATAAATTACTTTTTTTTTTCTTTTATCAAGGTTCACATATTATTTAAGGCATAAGATTAGTATTAAGGTAATTATTATTTAGTGGAAATATTTTAATTATTGTATTACATAATTCAAATTTATAATACTATATATGGGATGGAATATATTAGTAAAATAAATAAATTATTTAAATATTTTTATTTTATATTAAAAACTGTTGAATTTTCTATTTTCTTAATTATTATTCTCAATACATATTTTTAACGTTCTCTAATTTTGGATTTGAATTTTAATCACTATTTTTATTGTAAGTTTTTTTTATTTTACCACTTGTTTTCTTTTTTAGTTTGATAGAAATAAAATAAGATAAAAATACTGTATTTTCTTCGTTATGCAACTCAATTTATCTCCAAATTTGTTGATATAGGATTTTCTTTTTGTATTTTATTATGTTTTTTTCTTTTTTTGTGATACCTTTTCCATACTTTTGTTTATTTGTGAAAGTAAACTTCTGAGTATGAAATAAAGATTTACAATTTGTATCCACTCTAATTAAGATTACAGTTGGTTTGGCTATTGGTAGTTGATAATTATTAATTGATAGCTAATAGCTGTTTTATGGTGGTATTTGGTAAAATTGGTTAATAGTAGGAGCATTATTTATATAATATAAAAATATATTTTTTATGATGTATGAATAATAAAAAATAAAATGATTAAATTTTTTTAATTATTTATTTTAATAATTAAAATAATAAAAAAAAATATATAAATAAATAAATTTAAAAATTTATATTATATACTTATAAATAAAATTAATTAATTTAATATATTTTTAATATAATTTTTCTCATATAATAGAAGGAAATGGATTAAATGTTGCAACATAAATGTTAATCAGTAATAACAAATATTAAATAAAAAGTAATGTCATAATTTTTAAAAATGATAATTTTGTCTTCTTACTTAAAAAAAACTGCAGCTATTTTAAATAAAGCTTTAAAATGAAATTTTTTCGAATAACTAATTTTTAATTTTAAAATAACTAATAGTTATTGTTTGAAATATTTTACCAAACATTTTTATAACAGTTATTAGGTATGAATGAAACAGTTGTTTCAAAAAGTTGAACCAAACACACATGAATATCAGAAAACCTACTTACAATGGCAACTCGTGTTTCTCAAAGAATCCTAAAACCTTGTTTTTCCTTGAACTCATGTTCTCAATTTTTACCGGAAACCAACGAATAGATAATTTGGTTAAGGCTAATTGGTTTTTAATTTTATAAATATAAGGATTAGTAAAGATACGAGGGGATGAGTTTTAATTAGAGGAAATTTCACATATTAACATCTTTTAAATTTTGTTTACAAAATTATGTTTTTTTTTTTCTCTTTTTATTTTTACGCCAATCTTTTTCGTTTATACTGATTTTTCAACACATTTTTTTCAAAATTGGAAATTGCTAAATTCTCATTCGAAACCGGTGGAGGAACATTGACAAACGAGAAATATCTGAGCTCAAGTAGTGGCAGTTCTGACGTCGAAGAAATCAGAAATTTCACCAAGAAATCGGAAGCAGTTGCACCTACTGCATTGAAGGCATCACCCACACTTGATCCAAAAGTGCCGCCATCTTATTCATTAGTAACTTCAATATCACTCGCAGCACTGGCTGGGTTATAATTTTCGACAAGTTAATAAACAAATTCTTAATAATAATATTTTTTTATTATTATTATTATTATTATTATTATTATTATTATTTTGGATTAGATTGCTTTGTTTGGTTTTGTGTTGGTGAAATAGTAGGCCGAGGGTTCACTTTTACTGGCTACTATGTTTGAGTGCTGCATTAGAATGATCTGTCATTGGAGTCTCTTAACGGAGTTTCAATTTTTTTCCATATCCTCTAACCAGGGATGTTAAAATGAGTCATGATACGTGAATTCGATATGCAAAATACGTAAATTTAGCGGGTTAGTATTGAGATTATACGGGTCCGTGATCTGTTTATGACACGGTTTAAATTGTGTCGTGTCATGTCAATTTGACTAAATTTGTTTATAATACATGTAAATTTACTAAAATATCAAGATTAATAGTGTCATTTTATAAAAAATAATATTTAAATATCATTTTTGTATCGTGTTAGTTGTGTTATATCGTGTTAAATAATCCAAAAAATATACTCATGTCGTGTCATTTCAAATGCTCCAAAAAATTATAATTATATCGTGTTCGTATTAGATTTTATGACCAAAATATGATTCGAAAGTTAATCGTATTATATATACTGTATTTATGTGACTCGTTTAATATTCGTGTCGTATTCGTATCAATCCAAGTGGATGGACACTGTAAACCCGTTTTAACACCCTACCTCTCATATCAATTGACCACAGCTTGATGACTAAATATATTATTTTACAAAAAATTCAAAACGGAGTTGGAGACAACTGGTGTTATGAGATTCAATATTTACTAATTTGTGAAGAATTAGTGTGCTTTGTTCTTCTTTCTTAATTTTTTTAAAGTACTAAGGTATTCCTATAAAATTTTCAAACTATATCTAAAATATTTCTAAAATATACTCAATTTATTCACATGAAATTCATCATACGGAATTCTCAAGAATATATTAGTATTGAGGTTATACGGGTTCGTGTCATAAACGGATCAATTTGTTTATGACACGGTTCAAATCGTGTCGTATTATGTCAATCTGACCCAATCCGTTTATAATACAAGTAAATTTATAGAAATATCATAATTAATAGTGTCATTTTACAAAAAATAATATTTAAATATCATTTTCGTATCCTGTTAGTTGTGTTATATCGTGTTAAATGATCCAAAAAGATATAATCATTTCATGTCGTTTCAAATAATGCAAAAAAATATAATTATATCGTGTTCGTGTTAAATTTTATGACTAAAATACGACTCGAAAGTTAATCGTATTATATATACCGTATTTATATGACTCGTTTAATATTCATATCGTATTCGTATCAATCCAAGTGGATCGACACTGTCAACCCGTTTTGACAACCCCTACCTCTTATATCTATTGACCACAGCTTGATGACTAAATATATTATTTTACAAAAAATTCAAAACGCAGTTGGAGACAACTGGAGTTATGAGATTCTATATTACTAATTTGTGAAGAATTAGTGTGCTTTATTCTTCTTTCTTAATTTTTTTAAATTACTAACGTATTCCTATAAAATTTTCAAACTATATCTAAAATATTCTTAAGGTATACTCAATTTATTCACACGAAATTCATCACACAGAATTCTCGAGGATTTTCCAAAGTATTTTCAATGTATTTCTGTGAAATTCTCAAAGTATACCAAAGTATTCTCAAAATATTCCTAAAATATTCACAAAGTATTTTCAATGTGTTCTCAATAAATTTCCAAGGTATACTCAATGAATTCCTAAAATATTTTCAAAACATATCTAAAGTATTTTCAAAGTAAATCAAACTAATGTATACCTAAGAAATTCATAAGGATACCAAACCAAGATGTAGGTATACCAGAAATATATATTTTTTTTTTTATATAGGGTGACTTTTTGAATTTAGGCACTTTTGTAATAATTTTTAGGTGTTTTTAGTATGTTTGAAAAGAAATTTAAATTGAGGTAATATTTTAATATTTAATAAACTTTTTGGCATTTTTGAAAAATTCATTTTTAATTAATCATGATTCTACGATATAACTAAGCCCATGAAATTGTTAAGTTAACCATTATTTTTTGAACCAAATAAGAGATTAATGAATAATCCTATATGACTTAACTAATCAATAATTGTATCAAACACAAGACGGGACATTGTTGATCCGGATAGACTAGCACATATTATATTTCTTGATTAAATCAAGCAGTAGATCTCATAAGCTGTGAACATGAGATGTTCAATGTTAACATATGAATGCTTGCTAAGAGTAGTCAAGTACATTGGATGACCTGCTATGAGACAATCATATGGATTATCTATTCAAATATCAATGATAGTCTCATCATAACCATGGTGCATGTATCCTTAGACTTGAGGTACTCAAGGATATCTTGGATACTGATTCTGTGCTTTGACTCCATTCCTTGTTGCCTCATAGAGGTCGCTCATAAGGTGGTGATCGGGTGCAGCTTGAGGTATTCAAAGGTAATTGGGTAGCCAATAGAGGATTCACCGCTCCTGATAGAAGGAGAGTATATCCACGACCTCTTGTTTGGATCATTACTCAGGAATCTCTAGCCAGAGTGGAACTGTCATGAAGATGGTTTTTAGTGACATGTCTAATTGAGTAATGAGTCTCAGTGACAAGATCTAAAATCACTTGGGCTAAGTGTGACATAGTCAGTCTAACGGGAGCTGACACATAGTCCATGCTCTGAACCGAGTGGGGTATAGAACGGTGAAAGGACGAGTTGCATATATTTTTGTTTATGGAAAGGTTCGTAGTCTAACCACTGACTTTTCGGTCAATTGGGGATCATGATGTGTTGCTAGATACCACTCATGATTTGCTTAAATTATTTGATAATTTAAGTGGCCAACATAACCGGGGACCTAATGGGTCACACGCTTTGGAGATGTAAAAAATGAGCAAAATAGCTTAGAATGAGATACAAAATATAAGAAAATTATTTTAAGTCGGTTCGAGATAAAATCACAGGAAAAAATCGCTCGGGGGGTTGACGGGCCCGGCAGGCTTGCCGATTGGCCTGCCAGGCAGGCCCAGGCGGGCTGCTGCTGCGCTAGCGCGCAGCAGCACGCCGATTGCCCACATCACATATAAAATGGCCTAAATTGGCCATGGCACTATTCATGCCTCTTCACTTTCTCCTCCTCGCAATCTAGATGTAGTTATCTGATTTTCTTTAGGATTTAAAAGACCCCAAAAGATAGAAAATAGACAAGAAAAAAATTTTTGGAGAAGAAAAATTTTTGGAGACGACAAGAAAATTAAAGAGTTTAATTTTCTTCTCATATGAACATACACCATTGCTAGCACTTTGAGGTATGTTCAAGCTATCTCCCTAGTGGTTTCATCCTCTCATCTTCACGTGGATATTGTTAGAGACAATCCAAGAATGGATTGTTGTGGTTTGCTACAACCCAACATGATGAGAAGTTGAAGAAAAATCAAGAAATTATAAAGGTATAAATTCTAAATTGTTTTTGGTTGTTAAATTAGTTTTAATTGGCACATAAATAATCCATTGATTCGGGTTTTGAAAAATTTTATTTTCCGCTGCGTTATATGTATGTGATACATGATCAAAACACTTCATTGTTATTAGAGCCACCTTGTGCCTATTAAAATTAATTTTAATTTAAGGTGCAATTGGATTGCATGGTTTTGATGATTTTAGATCTTTTGATTTGTAAAATTGAAATTAATTTGTAAAATTTATTTTACATATTTTTCTTTCAATGATCTGATCATGAGATGATTGA